>PVLD010017411.1:20035-42073 GCA_004027595.1 Dinomys branickii | reverse complement strand
TCATAACTTGAAGTTATGAGGCTTCCTGGTTCCCCTGTATCTTCACATTCAAAACTTGTTCTGGGTGGGGTTGAGTTTTGAGACTGCATTTTGTTCCTCTGTTTTCCCATTTTTAGGTATCAGATTCAAACTGTGGAGCTATAAATTCCACAGACAGTTCAGCAGGCAAAGGTCTGCTGCAGAGGCTGCTCCAATGGTTCCTTCTCTTTGGGAGAATGTCCCTTAAGCTGTCTGCTGAGATTTCCGCTTCTACTCCCTACCCCAAGACCTGGCCAGGGCGAATAAAGAGCTCGCCACCCCAGGATTCTTGCAGATAGGCCACTCAGGTGTTCCTCCCTGGGTGGAGCTCCTTCCCCCCTCACAAAACCCGTTGGGGTGCCTAAGTAGGTCTTCCCACCCGGGAAATCCTGCAGTCCTAAAAGCTGCTTTGATGTCTCTCGCTGGGCTGAGCTTCTTCCCGATTCAGGAAAAACCGGTTAGAGCGCACACTTAACTCACCCTGTGATCGTGCAGACAGTAGTACCGTTCAGATGTTTTTCCCTGGATGGAGATTTTCCCCGACTCAGAAATCCCGCCGGCCGGTCGCTGTTGCTCCAGTTCGCGCAGCGCTGGCTGCGGGGGTGGGGTTCTGAGTGGGATCCTGGAGCGCTGCCCAGTTTGGTGCAGTTTGTCCCAGTAGCACGTTCTCTGTCGGGTTCAGGAGCTGAAGCCGTTCTTCCCTCCGCACTCGCTCTCTCGGCTGGTCATCTTCTTCCCGGAAGTCCTTATTTCTGTCTT
Organism: Dinomys branickii; assembly: GCA_004027595.1. Taxonomy (NCBI): domain Eukaryota; kingdom Metazoa; phylum Chordata; class Mammalia; order Rodentia; family Dinomyidae; genus Dinomys; species Dinomys branickii. The sequence continues at coordinate 41,296 of PVLD010017411.1, read as the reverse complement.
CATATTGCTATATTTCATTGTTTGGGTGGTAATCCTCTGGGAGGTTCTCTCTCTGCTGCCTACCCGGTCGCCATCTTCCCGGAAGTCCTCGAGTGACTTTGTTCTCAGAAATTTTATTTGATAATTATTCAAGCCATATTAAAATCATAATCAACTCAATTCTCTAATAAAGTCTCCAAACCATGCTTTTCAATTTTCCAATCACAAAGCACAGAAATCGAGTTTAAAGTTAATATTTATTCATTAAATCATATATTTTCTGTGAAATTTACATATTTCATGTCAAAGTCAACTTCTATTCCTTATCTATATTTTCATTTTCTAATAGACTGAGAGAAATTTATAATTTTGGTTTCACTTTATCCCAAGGATTTAATATCATCTTCCAGAAATCATATTTTGAGAAACATATATTTCCACTAAGTGAAATTGTTCTAATATCTGAATTCTAAGAGAGGGAGAATAAAAGTTCTTTTACAATTTTACTGAATAAATATAAAAAGTATTGTAATTTTCTCCTAAGTTTTCAAGGACAAGGACTTCTTCCATTTTTAAACTCAGCATCTGTGATGGTTTACTGCCCTTGCCCAGAACATGTTTAAGGTAGGCAGAAAAGAGGACAGAGAAGAAGTCAGAAAAGAGGAGGGAAGGGTGAGAGGAGGAGAAAGAGGGGGGAGAGGAAAAGAAAACACATGAGCATGTTCTGCCCCAGGCCCAAAATACCACTCGCCTATATTTGTTGGTGTCCTATTTATTATTTCATATTTTGATTCTGTAATTCTCCCAGTCATTCTCAAATGAATGTGGTTAGGTTCTCACATCTTTTCTAAGTCTACTTCTGTGCAGACGTTATTCTCAGTCTACTAGGGACTCTGCAGTGAGTCCGCAATTTCCTACAAGGTGTTACTACAGTGCATGGTGCAAAAAAGAGCACAAGAGACAAATGCAGTGGGGATCTGGGATGGACAGCTGTTCATGCAGAGCAAAAGTGCATGAGGCAGCCAGAACCTCACATATACACTGAGGAAAATAGGGAAGGGATTATCACATGACTCAGAGGGTGGTGGTGATCTTAGCTAGTGAGGATCTTATGTTGATGAGGATGGTGGAGAGACAGGGGTTAATCAGATGCAGGTTAGTATGAAGTTTGTCCTTTGCCCCAAGTGAAACCAGTTTTTATTATTACTACTTAAGTCTTGAGGGACCAGCATATAATCTTGCCCTGGAGCATCACAGCATCACAAGATCCCTCAGGCATCAACTGTGACCGCAGGCACATGGAGTTGTTTCCATGTACAATAAATGGATTACATGGGAAGATACTAGGTTTCAGCCAAACCCTAATCATAATTTAATTATGAAATGATTTTCCCCAAAAAATTATATAAAATTGACTTTAACATCAGGCAGTCTATCAGCTAATAGCAATTTCAAATTTCTAACCTTCATGAATCTTACTTTGAGAGAGAGAGATGTATATTTCCTAGCATTTATATCAAACTCTTTAAAAGAATGCCATTTTACTTGTTTCATTGTGTGCACCTTCATGGATAGATTTTGTTACTTTCCTTGTCACTGAAACACAATACCTGACACCCACAAGTTAAAGGAGAAAATGTTTATTTCAGCTCAGGGTTTGTAGAGGTTTCAGTTCATAGTCAGCTCTCTCCAAGGCAGGGTGGTGTGAGAGAGGAAGATGGAAAAGGAGAAACAGTCCATGGCACACCAGGTATTAGGCAGGAGGCAGCAAGCAGCAGACCTCCATTTTCCTTTGATCCCACCCAGTGTTTCAAGCCTTTTGGGTGGTGACATACACCCAAGGTGCATCTTCTCACAATCCACACCAAGAATTGTGTTAAACCAATTAGTGGGCAAAACTAGTACCATGCAATCTTAACCTCAGTATCATGTACCCTGGAACCACCTCCAAAAAGGAAGGCATGTTTCAGAGGAAAGTTAATCATTCCATGAGAAAGTCTGAGTGATTCAGTCTATTTAGAAATCTTAATATTGTTTTACATAGGCCCTTATAATAGGATATGGAAATTAAATTCATTTTTCCCAACTATAATTTTCTTAATCCTTTTTGACATCTGACTGAAGCTTTTGAATTTGTGAAAATTTTCCTGGAGAAATGGTTTCTACTTTAAAAGAAATGTGTGCTGGGCTTTTGGGGCTTGGATCACAGCATAATTAAAATTGAGAGAAAAAGATTTATACAATGAAAAAAAGGATAAACATAATCTGACAAACACATTGCCCCATGTTAACCTTACATTAAATTCAAGTAATATTCTTACTACCTCAAATTGTCAATCATTGCAAAATATGAAATGTTTAAAAATAGAAAATATTTTTATAAACACAATTTTTTATCTAGCTTTACCTGTATTCATCTGACCAGTGTGAATTTTTTGATTCTATGAAACATTCATTGTACTACCATCCTTAGCAATGAATTCTTAATTCAAGTGATGAAGGACCTGATTAGCAAAATAAAAATTGCAACTGCATTTATCAAGCTTTTGAGATTGTACCAGGAAGAATATTATACTTCTACTTTAGGTTCAATGTCTGAGGCTACTTTCAGCATATGTGTACAGATACAGTGCATTTTGCTGCTGAAAGACTGTAGCCCTGGCTACCTGTACCCACTGTAGACTGTTTAAACATTCTCGAAGGTCTTGACTACAAAACTTTTGACAAAATCTACTACCTGTTAATAAATCCATTCACTTTAATGGATGCTGAACTTGGCAACAAAATGATAGCAAATTTTCCCTTTCCTTCTCCCTCTAGCTAATTATCAATAACCTACTTTTGTTTTCATCTAATATTCACAGAATCTTATTTTTAGTGGGCAATACATTTTCCTACCAGAGTGGTAATCTATATATGTACTTTCAGCAGTGCATACAGAAAATTGTGCTATGTATATGAGACAACTTATACATTTTAAATTCTGTTACATATACTTGTAATACTGACTAAATGGCTGGTAATACAGTTGGATTTTAATACCAAATTTATCACATAGAGCCCCAATAAATAATATCTTGCTAACATTCCTTTACGTATTTGTTCCAAACATCTGAATATAAATTCATACTCTGTGTCCAGTTTTAGGTAGTAACAGCTGCGGGAATACTCATAAAATTACTCTAGCATCAGGGTATGGAACACTAGGGGATGAACTCAGAGTCTGCAGGCATTCCTTTTCCAGTGGGGTCATGGTTGATGAGAATTACAAATATAAATGTAGGAGACTAGAGATTATAATATAGTGCAGTATAGGAGAGAAAAATTAAAGAATCAGATGCTGTTTATTATTCTTTTATGGTTTTGTGAAACCAAATTTTTAACACAATTGTTTTCATTTCTTCCCCATCTTAGTAATTAGAACACATTTTTGCTTTCAGTTAAAAGAACAGAGGCGAGTACCTTGTATGGTAAAAAGATGGGCTAATGTCCGCTCCTTTTATCACAGACCCATATACATTCTTCTAGCGAATTAAAAGTAGGTTGAAAGTCATAATTGTCATTTATACTATATAAGTTTCCAAATTAAACCAGCACGGTAAATCAACTCTTAAATTTAACTCTAAGGGTAAGTCTATGGGTATGGCCACATGACTGAATACTGGTTGACATTATTACCAAGCTGTAGGTTTTTTATGTTACCTACTTTATATTCCAAACTAACCACATTTATTTGTATTGAAATTATCCTAAGACTTAGAAACATTAGGATTTTAAACAATTTTTAAAAGATGAGAATATTAAGGAATTTTTCAAAACTTTTCCTCCTCACTAAGACTAATCATTGCAATAACTAGGGTAACATTCTGGCCTAGAAATCAACTTTATAATTCAATTCTGTTGCTTCCTGCTGTGATCTGATAAATACAGAAATATTTCTCAATAGCAGATAAATTGCTCTAATTTAAAGAAATAGTTCAAATATTGCCAGAAAATGAATATGGCACATTTTTCATGAGGTCAAAATACATAAACCTTGATTTTGACTGGAAAATAACATAAATCAGATGCCCTGAAATAAGCCACCACACAGAACAGAAGTTTCAATTATTATTGTAATATGATTAGTTCCTTTATATTTTTCTTCTTATTTGATATAATGAATCAACAAAATTCAAGTAGAAAATTCTGTCTTGTAGTGATAGAAAGATTAATATGTAATTTGTAGAGTAACAAGTTATCTCTGATACATTGAGTAATGCACTATTTAAAAATGTATATTTTTCACACAGTAGTTTGAAAGTACTTTACCTGGAAACAGAGATACATATATTTCTGATTTGCAACTGTTAATGAAAGTTGGACAACTGTTTATCATGTGAAGTAGTGGCTTTAGGTGGAGCTATATTAAACAAACTCAGCTATATATAATATATTTTTTAATTTATAAGCTTGGAAGATAAATGATCTTAAACTGGAAGCATGCTATTTTAATGAGTAAACAATGTATGAATGCAGTTTTTTTCATGAACGTAGCATAAAATCACAGATTAGTTCAGGGTAGGCAAATTTACGTAGAGATGAAAGGTAAATAATAACACTGTGGTAATATTACTGGTAATAATAAAACCTCATAAAATGATCAATAACTTATTGTAGCTAATATTTATTGGATTAGCATCTACATGTCAGTACTGAGAGATAACGGAAATAAAAGTGAATGTTATGCTTTTGATTCTTGTGATGTTCCTGACACGTAGAAACAAAAGGAAACCAGGCAACATTCCAATGTGATAAATCAAAGGAAAAGCTTAAAATGCACTTGTAGGAGTAACAAGTATGAGCAGGTGATTCTGCAGCCCAGGTGAGGACTTGAGGACTTTGCATAGAAGGAATTGTTAGAGGATAAACCAAGATTCCATGGGACGAAAGTTGCAGTAGTGTTGTAGGCTGGTGAAATGGCAGGAACAAAGATTTGGAAGCATGAAAAAGCATGCCATGCTCTGAGAAAGCTGTAAGTGGCTGTGTGTCCTGGAATCAAAAAGTTGCACAGTCCTTGGAAAGGAGCAATAGTTCATTTTTAGAAAACCCTAATAGAGAGGAAGAACATGAAAAGTAAAAGCTGAGACCCAAGATATGAAAGGTCATGTAGTCACTAGCAGAAAGAGAGTTTCGTGGTTTGGCTGTGATTTTAGTGTGGCTCCCAAAGTCCATGGGTTTGTCTGCCCAGCTCATGGGTTTGTAGCTTGGTCGCCAATGTGGCAGTATTAAAATGTGGTGGAAACTTTAAAAGTTTTGGCCTAATGGAAGACAGTTAGGTTACTGGAGACTTTAATCTTGGATCTCAGGATGAATTAATGGTGTTTTAGTCCCTTTAGGGATTAATGGTGTTGTTTTCATGGGCATAAAACACTTGACAACTGTACCTTAGAGGAGAGGTGTATTTTCACCGACAGTTTCAGAAGTTTAGTATGGAGTTGGCTCAGATGCAGAAAGGGCAAGATGGAAAGGCCTCCTGGGAGGAAAGCCTTCTACCTCAGGGCAGTGAGTAGCAGAGACAGAGGGGGGAGGGGGGAGGGGGACACTTCCTTTTAGACTACTGTCCTGTCCCTCAGTGACCGCCTCTTCCAACATCCGCACCTTCTAAAGGCAAGTCCATTACTGTACCGCCATAGTCCAACACATCAGCACAGGAGGCTTCAGGGGTAGATTCCAGATCCAGAGCACAGTCAGTGCTGATCATGGCCTAGGTTCCTGCATGAGAAGATTGTTATAAAAGAGTGGGAAGGGACTTCTCCAGGATCCCAGCTTCTTGTCTTTACACAGGCTTTTTTTCTGTATACAGTCTTTTCACTTTATAGTTCGCCACTGTGTTACACAACAGCCGAGGGCTCTCGGTGAAGGCCGTATCAACGGAAGCACTAAATCTTGGGCCTTTAATTTTCAAAACTGTGAGCTAAATAAGATGCTTTTCTTTACGAAGGACCCAACCTGAAATAGTCTGTTATATCAACAGAAGATGGACTAATGGACTAATGAGATAATTTCTGCACGCAGAGACGTAAATACATGAAACAAGGTTCTACAACAATGGTCATTAGAAAAGGCAAATTCAAACAACACTGACATTCCATCTGATTGCAGGAATAACGGCCATCACTAGGAAATTAAATAAAAACAGGAGCCAGATGTGGGGCCCACATGTGTAATCCCAGCACTTGGGAGGCTGAGGCAGGAAGATCACCATGAGTCTGAGACCCATCTGGGACTACATAGTGAGTGAGTTCAAGGTCAGCCTGAACTACATAATGAGGCCTTGTCTCAGAGAGAAAAAAAAGGACATCAAATGAAAATAAATGCTTGTGAGTGAGGAAAAATACTTTGTTGGTGGGAATGTAAAATAGCACAACCACTGTGGAAATCAGTATGGGGGTTCCTCACTTGAAATAGACGTTCCATTCCACTCAGCTATTCCCTTTCTAGGTGTCTTCCAAAAAGAGTTAAAGACATCATAGTGCAGCGATGCAGGTATATGCATATTTATAATTGCACAATTCATAACACGGAAGTGGCCTATGCAGTGGTACCTCAGTGCACGAACTTAGTTTGTTGCCCACTTCTGGGAAAGGTGGTCATGGCTGTGTTCATCACCCGATGTGCACTTCACTAACGGCAGCAAAACTGTGTCCAGCCCTTATGTTCATGAGCCAATCTGTCCACTAGCAGACACGTTTGTGAACTGAGGTATAACTGGGTGTCCAGCGACAGATGAATGGATGAAGAAAATGTGATGTTTTACACAATGGAGTACTGTCCTGCTATAAAAAAGGATAAATTTGAGTCACTTGCAGGAAAAAGGATGCACCCTGAATCCATGATGTTAAGTGAAATTAATCAGACCCATGGCTTAAAAATTGTAACTTCTTTTCTATGAGAAATCCAAAATATAAATAAATCAAATATCAAAATAAATGATACACAGTAGCAAACAGGAAGATAGATCTTTGGCAAAAAGTAAGAGGTCTAAGCTATGTAGGTAAGGGGTGAGGGAGGAACAGGGAATGAAAATAGAACTAAGACATTTCATGTACAGGTACTAACTGCCCACAATAAGTATACTCATTCTGTATCACAAACATGTACTAAGAAAAAACCCAGGACGTAATTAGACATCTATTCCAGAAATGCCATCATCATATCAAATGATGATTTAGTTCATAAGTGCACATTTTGTGTAAATTTAAGGACACACAATTTATCTCAATGTCAAAATCACAGAACCATCAAAACATGAAACTGTAGAAGAGAATTTTAGTGAGTTTTATTTTTAGAGGGGTGAATCTTTCCTTTTACTTTTCTATGGAATAGTTGGTTACCTAGCTATGTTAGTATATTATACTCTAATTGTGCTTTAATTGTGCTTTCTATTTTTTCCTCTCTTTTAGTCTACAATTTCCTCTCTTTTTTTTTCAAAGTCTGGGCCATGTCTTACAATTTCATCATTTATGCCATATTATATCTGTGAAACAGAAGATGTTGAACAAGTTAATAACTCAAGGAACTAACACCAATGGTAGTCAGCTGTCATTATATAACAGCAGGGCTCATTACCTTCCCTGCATTCTCCTGTGAAACTTGCTCAGAAATTGAGCAGGCACTAATTCCTTATTCAGTGTCAACCCTTCTGCGGCTTGTTTCCTGGTCTACATCACCATCTTATATTTGCAGGTGGCAAAGAACCAATATTTATTAATTTTAAGCAACTTTATGAAAACCAATTGTCTTAGTTATTTTCTCATTGCTGGCACAAAATACCTGACACCCACAAGCTAAGGAAGGAAAGGTTTATTTTGGGTCACAGTTTATAGAAGTTTCAGTTCATAGCTGTCTGGCTCCAAGGCAGGGGAGCAGGGCAGAGGAGAGACAGTCCATGGCATAGCGGGCAGGATGCAACAGCCCTTCTATTTTCTCCTTTTATTCCATCCAGGCTAAAGCCTACACCCAGAGTGAGTCTTCTGTCTTTAGTAAGTCCATCAGCCACATTCAGAACTATATGAACACAATGAGAGGACTAACACAGTGTCACACACCCACAAGTGAGCATCACATGCCCCTGACCCAGTCACCGCCTAAAGCTCCACCTAGGAGTGCATAAGGCTTTAGAGGGACACTGAGATATAAGCCACAACACAACTATATTAGCTATAAAATTAACCATATTGCTACCATTATGATGTGCTCTTCTTTTGGTAGAAGAAAAAGAGCTATAATTAACACAGAGGTGAATTTCACACAACTCTTTTTAGACTCTTAAGTATGTATCCATGGTGCACATACTGGCAGGAAAAAATAGTGCTAGTACCAAATGCAAATGGAAAGGGAACAAAACAGGTTGGAAGAGGTCTGTTCTCGTCAAAATTGAGAAGCTATCCAGTCTGTTCTTTTGATAAAAGTACCCTCTCTGAAAGTGGCCAAAAGCCCAGTCTTCGATCGGCCTGTTGGAAGATCAGACTAATAATTTATATGATGTAGCATCACCAGAGATATTTACTATTGAACAACAAATAGAAAGTGATTGAACTTTAACTTTGAACTTTTATAATTGATTTGCAATAAAGAAGCGAAGCTCATGGGTTTTTTATTTTTTTTACTTCTCCTCCACATATTGCTATTGTTTTGCACTTTCTACCAAAATGTCATAGTTAAAAATAGAATAATAATGAAAATGGAAATCCAAGTACAACGTAGTTTCCATTTTACTTACAAATGACCCTGAGAGAAAAAATAGTCTAGTGCTTTCAATTGTTCCTAAAATTATTTGTTCATCTACCTCATGAATTTTTATGATGTGCCATGAGGACTGGATCAACCCATTACCTTCAGATATAACTGTGTAGAACACAAGTCACTTCAGCCTCGGGAATACTCTACTGGAAGTTAGTATAGATTAAGAACAATAAATAACTAAATAATGTAATTCTTTAAAATGCAATAAATGTTATAGTAAAAGTAGGAGACTTGAGAGTGCTCAGGCCAGGGAGAGGAATGTGATTTTAAGCAAGATGGCCTAGGGCTGGGGATGTTGCTCCATGGTAGAGTGACTGCTAGCATGCAGCACAAGACGGTCTAGGATAGTGTGCAGAGCTGGAGGAAAAGAGGACAGGAATTTGGAGCAAGAGTTTCTGGCAGAAGGATCAGGTACTACACATGTTCTACTCAGGGTGCAACAAGCATGTGGAGTTAAAAAGCAGGAAGAGATACAATGTGCAGGAACTGAGAGATGACTAACAAAAGGGAGGAGGTAGAGTAATGTAAGACTTTTCAGGAAGTTTAACAGAATTTGATTTTACTATGAATGAAATGGATAAACATGATAGTTTTTCAAGCATGAGAGTAACCAGACATAAATTTCACTTTCAAAGTATTATTTTGGCAGCCATCATGAGTGAAGGGTAGAAGGACAAGAATCAGGAGAATCAGTAAAGAGGTGGCTGGAAGGGAGACCTGGTTCATACAAGGACAGTGGAGAAAGAGTGCAGAGTAAGTTTCTAGGTGTATTTTGAAGGTTGGTCAATGTTTTAAATTTGCTTACTTTAATTTGCTCTTAGCTATTAAGTTTTTAAGATGATCATATAATGCTAAACCATTTACTCAAAATGTTGAATTTATTGCTGCCTTTTAAGTGTATCTGCTCTGTCTCCCAGTGGATGAGGAGGAGCATGGTTCATCTGCTACTTTGCCATAGCTGTAAAAGGTGTTTAGTTAGCATTCTTGTAAATGTGTAACAGTAGGATCACTCGGGAAAAAGTAAAGAAGGTTGTTTCAATTCAGGCACAAAGTCATAAAAATTAGTATAATAAATATGAGCACTTTTGATCTTACAAATTTTAAAGTTTATATATAAGTCTTAGCACAAAGTGAAATGTGCAGTAGCCTCTATAAATTTAAGCTCTATTGTGAGGAAAACTGAATAATAAACCTCGCATATCTGACACCAATTGAACATATGCCTGTGGTTTTTACTTTCTTCTGGTGAAAATATGCATTTTAATTTTCATCTTGGGGAAGTCATTTTGCTCTAAATACAGAAAAATGCTGACACAAATTGTGATTTTAATTTTTAAACTGAAAATTATTTTACTTATATGAGCTTACTTTTACCTACTTATTAGTTTGATCTAAACCCCATAATATAAGTTAAAATAATTCACCCAAGAAGTCAGGGGATATGTCCAGTCAACAGACAACAAAAAGATCTTACTTGAATTATTGGATATAACCACATATTTCATATACAGGCTCAGCCTGCATGATCTTTAAATTTATATTTAATTTTTATTGCAATCAAAACCAGGGTTTTTCTAGTTAGAAAAAATAAGCACAATATTAGTAATGATAAATGATGAACGAGATATTTAGGGCATTACGCACAATGATTAGAGATATATTTTCACAGAACATGTAACACAAACGTTCAGTTTAAAAATACTTTTGAAATATGTGCTCTTTCAAAATCTGAGTTCAATGGAAAATTTTATAATTGCTATTATAAAAATCACCTTCAGCAAGCCTCACAGAACTGATGTTATAAAAAAGTTATACAACTATTTCTTAAACATCCTTCTGGATGTTTTGAGGTTTTCTATTTTTGCCTTTCAATTCTAAACTAAAGATTTAAATGTCTTTACTTTTAAATGCATTAATAACAAGTAGAAAATGATTCAAGTAGAAGCACATGGGGATCTTATAAAACCTAAATGTTCTCAGCAACCCAGACTATAAGGATGGGGCAGACTACAAAAATATGAAAGGCCCGTTAATATCTGCCTACTGTGAAACTTTCCAATACATCTCTGTACTGATAGCAACCAAATTCATTATGTTCACATAACGCTACACACTTACCTACAGTGATAGATTTGTACAGGAGCAGGTCACTTTACCTGCAGGACTTTTGCATTTGCTAGGTAATACTCAGAACTTCCCACCCTTGCTGAGAATGAAAATCATCCTGAGAAGAACACTGACAAACCCAAGATCCAGGTTTGTATTTCTCTAATTGCATAGACAACTTTCATGCCGCTAGATATTTTTATTTCTGAGACAGCCTGCAGTTCTGCTTGCCAACCTGAATCTTGTTTCACAAATTTGTCAGCAGCTGGTATGATCATAAGCCAGTTTTTATGTAAATTAGAGATCTTTCTAATCAATTTTTAACTACAAAATTAAAATTTAAAAACTTTTGAGCAAATTATTTTTCAAAAACACTAAATAATGTATCAACTCTACTTCTTTGGTTTGATTCACATTATACTAAGTCTCTGATTTTTAGAATTGGTATTTCTCCCGGAGCCCCACTTGGCTCCCAGAGCGTGCCAGGCCTCCGCCCTGCACCCAGACCTCCACTCAGCCCGTGGGGCATGACAGGCGCTTTGTCTTGCCCCTAGGAATGCCCTGAAGACTCACCTGAGCCTATAGACATGGATGCACTGACAGAGTCTGGTGGTTGGCTGTGTAATCCCGCCTACCTGAATGGACACTCGACGGCTGTGAGGGCTTGCCAAAGGGTGCTTCTCCACTTCCTGCCATAGTAATTTGTGTACACTCACATAATATACTGCATATTTAGAAGCAGGAAAGTCTCTGCCCAAAGTAAGAGCATGAGGGAGTAAATAAATCAAAAGTGCAGTTATTACCAGTGGGAAGATCACTGAAAGGGTGGTAGAACCACGGAGGTGAAGTGGAGAAAATTGATTAATTGAGTGAGCCATCATCTATATAACTGAGTAATAAAGACGAAGATACCATTATGTAATACAACATTCAGTGGTAACCCCCTACTATTTTCTCTGTAATCTGGTATTTCCTTTATTGTTTTTGTGTTAACAAATGCAAACACAACACTATGTAGTACAGCATCCAGTGATGGTTCCCTACTGTCTCCTCTGTAAGTCGGTATATCCTTTATTGATTATGTTATAACAAGCACGAAGATAACATTATGTTATGCAGCATTCAATGCCAATTCCCTACTATATTCTCTATAACTTGATATTTTCTGTATTGTTTCTGTGTGATTCTGGGTTCTTTTGTCTTAAAACTAAAACAACAACAAAAAAAGAATTGGTATTTCTATTATGCCAAATGAAGTTTTCTCACAGATATGTGATTTTGTAAGGTGTGATATAGTTCGTTTCTGTTGAAAAATTCATTTTGCTGTTTTGGGATAATAGTTCTAAAAATGATACAACTTTATTCATTAAAATATAGTGATATTGGCATGTTTTTGTACTACGGTTTTAAAGGCAGTGTGTTCGCGTCAGTAATTTATGTAGAAAGGCAATGTACCACAAAAAATTGCTGCTTTTAAAGCCACAGTTAATTATTCCCTTTAGTTGTCTGAGCCAATGTTGTTCGAACTACAAATTAAGCAACTATGAAGTGTATATAGTTAGTTCCTTTTTTTGTTCTGAGACAGGGTCTCACTGTGTAGTTCAGTCAGGCTATCTTTGAACTCACTATGTAGCCGGAAGTGGACACAAACTCACAGTAATCCTCCTGCCTCAGCCTCCTGAGTGCTGGGATTACAAGGGTGTACCACCATGTCAGCTTCTAATTCTTTTCAAAATGCAAGTTATTTTTATTATTATTTCATACAATTACAAATATGTTAAGATTAAAATGTAATACTTATTTCTGATGATTTCCTGTCCTATTGTACTTATGGGTATATACACGTATTTTTCCAATTTTTTGCCCTGGAGCAGAGCAGTATTTCAAAGATAAAGAAACTCAAACTTTACTATGAAATGGAATAACACTTATTGTTATATTTATCTTTTAAATCTTAACAATATACAATTTCTTCTCAAAAACAATTAGCTGTATCTTTCAGTTATTTCCACAATAACCAAGGATAGCTGTAAATTTGGAAATTCAAAAATCAAGCAAGACCTACCTGTCACCCAATATTATGGACACTTCAAACATATACTGAGCATATTATAAAACACAAATTTGCTAGGTTAAAATGTGTAAAAATGTTTTAAGTTCATCTCTTTAAAACTTTGTATTATGAAATTAATCTTTAGTACTGTAAGTTGAGTTTTCCAAATAATAGATTTGACCATTATTTGGGGTATGTACTTTTTATGAAAGATTCTGCACTTTGATTTTTAAAATTTGATGGTAACAATAAACATCTGTTTTTTCATGTTAGAAGTGAAAATAAAAACAAAAACTTTTTTTTAATTTTAAAGACAAAAGAATGGAGACATATAAGCCAGAATAACACAAAAACAATACAGGAAATACAAAATCATAGAGAGGATAGTAGGGAATTAGCACTGGATGCTGTATTACATAATGTTATCTTCACATTTGTTAGCACAACAGCAATAAAGGAAAACAAATAAAAAATAAATACTTTAAGACTGATGCTATCACTTCGTTTTTCCTTCCACCCCCAGAGTCAGTGTCCTCATCTAGTTCAAAATTCTCTTCTTGGTGAAACTGCACTTCGGCAATGTCTGTCATGATCCAGATTATCTGTATCTTTTAACTGAATAAATGAATGAGCGAGTGAGAAGGACAATGAAAATAGTTTCTTTCCTTGTCATTGTATTAACAACGAAGTTTTGAATATAAATTATTTTTCTCAGTGTTAACCTATTTGTTATTACTCCTTTAATTTTTTTTGCATGTGCAGTATCTTTTCTAGTCTTTTTTAAATTTTATTTTAAGAATAAAGGAAGAAAACATATTAACAAATGGATATCCATTTACAAAATAGCATAAGAACAATACAGAGTTACAGACAAAGTAGTAGGAAATTAACAACAGATGTTGTGTTACTATTGATATCTTCAAAGTGGTTTCTCAGGAAAACAAATAGAGACATGCAATAATGATCAAGCAAGTAATCATTATTCAGTAGAACAATAGAACACAGCAGTACAACTGTGAGCTCTCCTGTGTATACATACATACATGATTTCCTCTTTCTTCTCTCCTCCTTTCCCCCAACCCAGTTGCCCATTACTTTTGATCATTTTCCTTTCATTTCACAATGTCTGTCATACCTCCTAGTTTTTATTCACTCTTTCAGGTTCTTACACTAGTGAGATAATATGTTGCTTACTCATGACGGTCTTGTCTATTTCACTTATGTGTATGGTTTCTAGTTGTGACTATTTACCTATAAAAGTCTCAAGTTTATCTTTCTTTATATGTGAGTAATATTCCATTATATAAAAGTACCACATTTTTTTCCAGTACTCAGTGGATGGACATTTGCGTTGCTTCCACAATTTATCAATTACAAATTGTGCCACTATGAACATGGGTGCACGTATACTGCTGTGATACGATGTTTTCAGATCAGAAGGGAAATAGCTGGATTGAATGGGACCTGTAGATCTAGTTTGCTGAGAAATCTCCAAACTGATTTCCACAGTGGTTTTACCAGTCTGCATTCCCACCAGCAGTGGAAGAGAGTTCCTATTTCTCCACAGCCTTGCCAGCATTTGTTATTGGTTGATTTCTTAATGGTAGCCATTCTTAGTGGGGTGAGGTGAAATGTGTGTTTTAATTTGCATTTCTCAAAAGACTAATGATTTTGAACATTTTCTAATGTACTTATTTGCCATTTGTATTTCTTTATCTGGGCAGTGTGTATTCACCTCAGATGCCCATTTTTGTACTAGGTCTTTGAATTTGGAGGGACAGTCAACTAAAATTTTTTCCCAATCTGTGGATTTTCTTTTTACTCTGCTGGTGATTTCTTTGGATGTGCAGAAAATTTTCAGTAGGATAATATCCCAGTTGTTGACTCTTTGAAGTATTTCCCTTGCAGGTTGGTTTTTGTTCATGAACTCTCTGCCTGCCCCTATGTCTTCAAGGTTTTTACCTACTTTCTCTTCCAATAGATTTAGTGTTTCTGTTTTAATATTGAGATATGTGATTCATTTTGACTTGTATTTTATACATGGTGATAGACTTGGGTCTATTTTCAGTCTTTGGCAAGTGGCACACCAATTTTTCCAGCACTATTTATTAAAGAGGCTATCATTCTTCCAGTGAGTTTGTTTGGCCCCTTTATCAAATATTAGGTGGCTGCGTGTGTTTGGGTGGTGTCTGTGTCTTCCAGTCTGCTCCATTGATCTTCAGGTCTGTTTTTTAGCCTGTACCATGATGATTTTATCACAGTAGCTCTGTAGTAGAATTTCAGCTCAGGGATTGTAGTTCCACCTGACTTGTCCTTGTTACTCTGGATTGCTTTTGCTATTCTGAGTCTCTTCTGGCTTCAGATGTTTTCTCTAGATCTGTGAGGTATGATTACAGTAGTTTAATGGGAATTGCATTGAATCTGAACAACAATTTTGGTAGTATGCCCATATTCACAGTGTTGGTTCTTCCTATCCATGCAAGGAGTATTTTTTATTTATTGAAAAAAATTATGGAACGTTTCGCGAATTTGCGTGTTATTCTTGCACACGGGCCATGCTAATCTTCTCCGTATCATTCAGTTTTAGTATATGTGCTGCTGAAGCGAGCACTCCTCCTTTAATTTTATGAGACTGTACTTGTTAATTTTTTTTCTTTTTTCTTTTCCTTAACTACTGAAACCAATTAGAACAGTCAATGGAGACAAATGGCCTTCATGATGGAGTAATTCAGGTTGCTTTCATTTTACCTTCGTTCTTCCTCTTCCATGATTGTTGTCTCTCATAATTTTTCTTTCTTTTTTTCAAGTCTCCTTTTTTTCCTTGTAATTCATTGCCTAAGATAATAAAGCATGTTCTGGTTTCGTACTTATGTACTTTGACCCTTCACTCAAATTCTCATTCCTCTCAATATCCAAGTCTAGCTGATGGCTGAATTTTGACCTCAAAAATATTATCTGTAGAAAGATAGCACAACATGCATAGAAACGTATTTAGTTTGTTTGTTTGTACTTCTACTCTTAACTGTGTAGCTATGTGGTTATTAGCAAATTATGACCTTCCTAACCTGTAGAGTTTTTATTCAACTGGCTCTGATTTTTGGGAAAGAATTTGGTCTGGAGACTGCATATATACACTGAACAGAACTTGCACAAAAGTTAGATTAGAGCCTTCTAGCTAAACAGTATTTTTAACAGATGCACTTAGCAAAGTTAACAAAATTCTGCCAGCTCCTTGAAGAGAGGTTTGTTTTGTCTGGAAACAAAATGTAGGTGCTCAGTAAGTCTGTAGGTCCTATGCCAAGCATTATGACACTTGCTTTTCACAGTAAGACTGGAATAGAAATGGAATGACTGATAAAGTGTTTTCATTCATTATTGATGACTCACGCTTTGGGTGAGGTTGTGTCTACAAAGAAGATCCTCAAAACATGCCATTGGATATGATCAGAATTGCTAGATGTGGAAACATATAGGTATGAAAATCAAGAAGGAGAAGTATAGGATTCAGAAAATATTTCAGATTCCTTATTAAATTACTATTTCCATATACTCTGACTTTTCTGTCCATCTTATGGAAGAATTATCTATTTTTTGGAAGAAATATCTTTTACTATATCATTAAGTGAGGATTTGTCAACTGACTTGTTCAGTAGCCAAGAAAATATAAGCAGTTATAATAGTTTTGCCTATTCTAATTCTGGCCCTAAAGGTCGTAAAGCTTCCCTTGGCCTTTTCTGTCTTCTGATCTTTTGCAGTGAGAAGTTTATCGTTTGAAAACCACTGACCCAAAGTGGTTGAGAGACATGTGAAGCAGACCGGACTGAAGTTAGAAGCAACAGAGCCAGTCCAGTTTAAAAAGATAATTGCCACACACGACATAGATATGAAAGTAAGAATTGTAGTTTCCATCTTCTAAATTGGAAATGATTTGTCTTGTAGCATTACTGTGGGAATTGTTGACTTACTTTGTGCTAATAATTTTGTTCTTGAATTAGTACTGTCTTCCAATTGAATCTTTACATTCTCTATTTCCTTTTTCTGTGTTATATTATTTCTAATTGTGACTTTTATTTTAACTGACAATCAGAAACTTATAGAACTATGCTGATAAATAAAGAAGGACTATTCAATCAATGGTGCTCTCAGAATAAGCAAATAGAGGAGAAGGTAAATGATGCAAAAAAAGCAAAATTTGATATAAAAGTCTGTTTAGATGGGTAGAAAAATACAGAGTTCAAAAATTATTCACAAGAGAATGATGCAAAAATAATCAAATGATTACAATATGACCAACTCAGGATAAGGGCACGTAAAAATACTGGAATAGAAAAAATTTTAGTAGAGATTTTATAAAACCATACATTGTTTTCTGACTCACCTTAAAACTCATGTTTTGTATATGTTTCCAAAACCCTCATGGGCACTTTAAAGTTGCATCTTATAAAATATGGTTATACTCTGCTTTTCCCTGAAATTACATTCTTTTATCTTCATCTTCTCAAAATTCTACAAATTAGTTTGTTTGAAGTCCAACAAAGCACCAATACTTATGCACTATCAAATTTTAAAAACCTAGGAATCAATTTTAAAATGACTGAATACTGTTATTTTCAAAGGAAATGTGATCTTCTTGGTTACATTTCCTACATGAACCAAGATATTTCTATTAAATACAGACTCTCATAACTTCTCTATGTCTATTTGTGAGTATAATTCTTTTTATTTCCAAGACTGGGTTTCATTGTGTAGTTCAGGATAGCCTTTTATCACTGGATAGTCCAGGCTTGCCATAAACTGAGGTGATCTTCCTGCTTCTGCCTTTTAAGTGCTGGGTTTATGGACATGTACCACCACACTTCCACTCTAATCTTTTCATAGGAATACAAATATACAAAGTTCACCCATACTCTTTTTGATAAATAACTGGGATGTTTCCCAGTTATTTTTCCTGCAAGTCTTCATGTCAAATCTGCAGCTCAGTCATTAAGGATAAAAACTTAGAACCCAGACCCATTTGGAAGAAAAATTGTCACTTTCCATTAAACTAATTATATACTTGATGTGTGGCACAGAGTTTCTATTTCTATTTACCCAAGCTGCATAAAAGTGTATATCCGTAAGTGTGCAGAAATATGTAATAAATATATTCATAACAACCCAAACTGGGAAATATCCCAGTTATCCCAGAGAGGTACATAGCCGCAAGTCAGCTGCTGTGGGAATCAGAATCCAGACACTGTAATACAAAAACTCGGGGAAGAAAAGAAAGAAGGAAGTTGATCCCCACGACTCAGGAAGGATCTGAAGGAAGAATTGGAATTGCCGCAGAGAAGGCAAAGAGACAGATCTAAACGCAAAGAAAGGAAGTAGCAAATCACACTTTCTCTGACCTCCAGATCATGGGATGACAAACGAGGCTTGAATCTACAAAGACAGTGAGGGCAGGAGATTCCAGAGGCTGCCAGGGAGAAACACACTATGGAACAGAGCAGCGGATGGTGTACACTACAACAGCTGGTAAGCGGCTCCAGTCCAAACATCTGCCATGTCCCTGAAAGAGTGGTTGGTCAGACTCCATTTTAGGGAAGCGTCAACTGAACCCAGGACTCAGAGAAGTCATGGCTTGGCCTCATGTCAAAACTCCAGTGACAAAAAGAAATTCTCCAGTGATTGAGTGAGGGATAACCATGAAAGACATCCAGAGTCAGGGACCTGAGGTCCGGTCAACAAGAGACACTCACAAAGTATTTTAGGCTAAACAACTCAGAGAACAAACTCACAACCAGAAGCCAGGATCAGCCTGAATTTCTATGGAGGTGACAGCACCTGAATTAGGACCTTGCTCTATCACTACTGCAGGTTTGCTGAGCTAATCTAGCACTGATCTGAGCTCTCCCTGCCTCCTTTGTCTAACAGTGACAGCACAGATACACCAGGAAGAGGACACTATCACAAAACTGCAGACCCCAGAAGATAACCGAGGCATGAAATTACAGAGGAATTTCTTATTTTTTCATTAGTTTTTATTTCTCTTAATATTTGATTTTTTTTTCATGAATGTGAATGTTATTTTTAGGGGCTGTTCTGTTTTTGTTTTGTTTTTTCCTTTTTTCTTTCTCTTCTTTCTTCTTCATGAGTTTTTCACAGCTTAGGTAATCTTTTGCCCTTCAGCATTGGGTCTAATTTCTTTTTCTTATTTTTTCATGTGTTTCTCTCTTCCTCTTTTAAATTTTCTCCCTCTAGGGTAAAATGGCTGTTCTGGGGGAGATATTTATTCTATATTGTTTTGGGATTTCTTTTACATTTTGATATGTAACTACAAGTATTGAACCTATGGCTGATTAAAGATGACAAATCAATAGTTACCACAGATTGTTATTTTCTGGACTGTGTTTGATGCTATTGTTATTGTTGATTGTACTACTTTAGCCAAGGTGACATAGTTGTTATGATCAGTTGTTCTTTCTTGTATGCCAGTGTTGAGATTGTCTGGGGGTGGATCATAAACAAAACTAGAGTCCAGTACCAAAGAACTGGGTGCTAGGCCAAACAAGCAGCAATCTCTCATCTCTAATAAATTGAAAAGATGGGATCTGGGGACAGACTCAAAAGCTAAAATCCAGCTACATCTTGAAGGCATCACTGATAATAAGACTACCCATCATAAGCAATTTACAAGCATCAGTGCAGAAAACAAATTTTAAAAGAAAAAAGAAAGAAAATGAGAAGACATGAAAGCAAGATACAACTCAGACCTCCAAGTCACCCAACACAGATGCAGGGGCTGTAGTGGTGAGAAATATCAAAGTCCACCCAGCCGAAATTTCTGAAATAATACCAGGAGAATTAACAAAGCAAGTGAATGAGTCTAGAAAAAAAGAAGTCACAAATAACTGCACAGACAACTAAAGAAGTGTTGACAAGACTTGGTCCCAAGAGAATCACAAACTCTGTGAGAGGACTTTGATCCTCTGGGAACCTTGAAATCATTCCCTTTGTCTCTTTTTTTAGCCTTTACCATATGCTCATTTGGGAGATTGTGGACCCGATCAACCTGCAATAGCTAAGGTATATTATTAACACAATAACTGGCCCCTGAACAGAGATATAAAATCCCTGGACTGGAAATTTTTAGCCTAAATGAGTAAGTCTACCTACAGTGGAAAGCTTGGGAGATGGAAAAGGTCTTCACAGGATGAAAACTTCACCAGGAATGCCTGGAAAAAAAGAGAGAAGAGATGCATTCCACAAGGACTAGGGACACTCAACTACTAGAACATACTTGGTAAGAAATAACAGTTGTCTGTCTATACTTTATATTTCAAGGTGCTTAATACTCATAAAATGTAAATAATTAATTTTATTGCTTCCACTACAATATAATGTCATTAATCTTTTCTTCTGGATGTTCAACAACTTAGGTTTGGAGACCAAAAATTAGGAAGATAGATGAGCTAAGAAGATAGCCAATATTTGAGTCCTAGCCCTCTGAGGTCAATGAGGATGCAAGACCTCAGAGAACCTTTGCTGTGTCACCTGTAACTTGTTGAGTCCTGAGCATCTGGTAAAGGAGATTGTGGGAGCACAGAGAAAAGTGATTCTACAGTGTCCAGTGTAACTAAAGAGAGTCACCAAGAGAAAAATATCTCCCAAGCTTTCACAGAAAAAAACTTGGTGAAGCAATGGCTTTGACTCACCCAGACAGCTGACACTCACAAAAGAACTGAGAGGAACTGTATCTGATCCCAAGGTAAACCCTGAGGACATTTATCTAACCATGATAGATAGAAAGAAGTTAATTTAAATAAATAAAGGTCTGACTTTATCTTGGCCTTAAATACTCAGCTGAAAAGTATAACCACAAGGTGTATAAATCAGTGTCATAGTAATACTAATTCCTCCAAAAACTAGCCAGATGTGGTGGTCCACACCTGTAATCCTAGAACTCAGGAAGCTGAAGCAGGAGGATTGTTGTACCAGGAGGAGTTCAAGGCCAGTCTAGGATATAAGGTGAGCTCAAGGCTATCCTGAAATGTATAGTGAGACCCTGTCTTAAAAAGAACCCACACACACTTCGAAGATAACAATATGTAAAGCAGCAACAAGCGGTGTTTTTTCTTCTGTTGTTGTTGTTGTGGATGTTGTTGCTGTTGTTGATGTATGCCTGTTTTCTTTCTTGTCCTTGGATTTTTGGTTCTTGTGTTTTCTTTTTTTTCTTTTTTTTCTGTTGCTGAGAGGATAAACTGTCTGACTAAATTTGCATGTCTGTATATGGGTCCATACATCTACAATTCGAAGATATCAATGGATAAAGCAACAACTACTGTTGAGACCAT
>PVLD010017411.1:0-19935 GCA_004027595.1 Dinomys branickii | reverse complement strand
CCACAAAAATTGATTGCTCTTGCCTACAGACTGCCAGATAAAACCAAGAATAAATATGCTAGATTCCTTCTACCAGGATACACCAGATCCCACCTCAGAAAGAGAATTTATAACTGATTATAAATCATCATTATAGATGCTATCCTGGAGCATGTGACCTTAGAGAAGTTAAGACTTTCAAACCAGTGCTGAAGTCTGCTGCAAACAGACCCATCATAGATTCTATAATGAACTGATTATATTAACATGCTTAAGCCTTTTACTTCTGTTCTTACTTAGTCTGCTACAGGGGATACCAAACCCAATAATTCTGGCCTTGTTTCAATTGTTGCAACCTCTGTGAGACACTGATCCCTACTGAGGTTTGTAATGGTGGGTGAAGCCATCAAGCCTCAAAGGATAAGACAAGGTCACAGCCTGGATTCAACCTCAACTAGGTAAAGTCTGTAGCCTTAGGCATCTCACTCCTGTGTAAATTAATTTAGTACCTTATTTTAGAAGTCCTTCAGCAGTTCCTGCCCTTCTTGAGTACTACCCTCCCTTCTTCTGATAACTATATAAATATAGGCCACCCAGAAAAAGTCTTGGTTTAAAAAAAAGAAGAGATGACACCAACAATGGACAGGATTAATGTATCTGGAGTAGCTAGAGATTTAAAAAATAGAGTAGCTTAAGAAATTGATAGAAAGCATGAATTCCCAACATATGAAAGAATTGAATTCCATGAAACAGACTCAATAAGATAGACAGTAGATTAAAAATTTATTGAAAGTATGCACAGCAGTATCAACCAATGTGAAGACAGAATATCAGATCTAGAAGACAGGCTTGTGGTTAGCAATCATCAAATGAAAGACTTCTGAAAACTAGACAGGGGCCATAAAAAATCAGTACAACAGCTGCTAGATGATGCAAAGAAGAATGGAATAAATTGATTGGAATTAGTAAAAAATCAGAAGATAACAGGACATAAAAATCTGTTCACAGAAGTAATAGCATGAAACTTTCCAAGCATGGCCAAAGAATTTGGCATGCAGTAAGTGAGGCATATAGAATTTCAATAGGCCATGATCAGAAAAACTACACCAATGCCTATAGTAATAAAGGTTCTAGAAATTCCATGCAAGAACAGAATATTACAAGCTGTTAGACAGAAGAAACAAATCATCCCTGAAAGAAAACCCATCAGAATCACAGTAGACTTCTCAACACAAACCCTTAAGTCAAGGAAAGTTTAAATGAAGTATTTTAAGCCCTAAAATAAAAGAAACTTCCACATAGATTGATGTTTCCTGCAAAATTATATTTAAAAATTAATGGAGAAATAAGATACTTCCATGATGAACACCTGAAAAAAATTCATGACCTCCTGACTAGAATTCCAAAAGTTCTAAAGGAAAACATAATAAAGGCAACAATTCCATGAATCCCAATGAAATGATTCCACCAGGCAAGGGCAGGGGAAGAAATTAAACAGAGGGGAAAGAAAGAGAATCCAGAACAGGAAAATAACATGAGAAGGATAAGTCAATACCTATCAGGAATAATCATCAATACAAATGGTCTCAATTAACCAATCAAAAGAAATAGATTGTTAGAGTGAATAAAGAAGCAAGATCAAACAATGTGCTGCATACAAGAAACAGATTTAACCCAAGAAGTAATTGATAAGCTGAAAGTCAAAGGATAGAAAAAATGTATTCCATGTGACAGGAATCCAGAAAGAAACAGGGTATCTATTCTATTTGCAGTCAAAGTAGATTTCAAGCTAAGACTGTGAGAATAGAAAAAGAAAGTCACTACACACTTGTTAAGGAAACAACCATGAGGAACAGATAAGAACCACAACTATAGGTGCACCCAATACCAGCACACCAACTATATAAAAAATTAGTACACATGAAAAATCAGATAACCAATGCGGGACCTCAATACCCCACTGTCACAAATAGACCAACTATACACAATGTCAACAAAGAAATATCAGACCTGAAACAAACCTTTAAATAAATGGACTTAGTAGACATAAGATTCTACTCCACAATAATAGAATGCACATTCTTCTTAGCTTCACAAAGGACTTTCTCCCAAGTAGATGACATATTAGCTCATAGAACATACTAAAGTGAATGCAAAGGAATTGAAATTATCCACTGCCTATCATCAGATCATAGTGCAATTAAATTGAAAATCAGTGACAAAAGAAACCACAACATTGCAAAACACAAGGAAATTAAATAATACCCTCCTAAACAACCAAAGAATCCCAAATGAAATTAAAGAAAACATTGAGAATTTTCTACAAGTAAGCAATAATACCAGCACAACATAATAGAGCTTAGGGAAAGAAATAAAAGCAATCCTAAGAGGGAAATTTATAGTGGTCCCACTTCAGAAAAACAGAACAAGCTCAAATAACCTAATGTTCAACCTCACAATGGTAGAAAAAGAAGGGTAAGTTAGAACCAAAGAATGTGTGCAGAAGGAATTATAATTAGCAGGGCAGAAATTAATGCAATTAAGACTCAGAAAACAATACAAAGAATAAATGAATGGAAGAGTTTGTTCTTTGAAAGATTAAATGAAATAGAAAAACCTCTTAGTCAACCTTAAAATACAAGGAAAGAAAGCACTCAAATTCATAAATCAGGAATGAAAAAGGTGAAATCATAACAAATCCTTCAGAAATCCAGAAGGTTACTGAAAATGCCTAGTCCAAGAACCTGTCATACCCCATAACTCAAGTGAATGATATATACACTGAAATGTTTGGAGAGGACGTTCACTGTATATAAAGTTTATTTTGAAATGTTTCAATAAAATAAGGTTAGTTGACAGAATAAGTAGAATGGTAAAAGATGGATTGATGTGTGCAGGAAAACTGTTTCCTTACAAAAAGCATTTCTGATGCCAGATTTGTAGATTTTCTATACTAACAATTCTCCTTCACCTCATACCCCAGTGCCAAATATTGAGAATCTAGGGTCCCCACATTTTGGTCAACTTGGCTACAAATGTGATTCTTCCAATCCTCTTCTCACGTTTGTAATTTGCCATAACAATCCACAGAACTTAGAGAAACTACTTATGCTTTTCAGATTATTAAAAAGAGTATGTGAGGGATACAAATGAAGTGACATGTGAAGAGAAACCTAAACTGACCTCCTGCAGAGCACAGGAGGCTTTGCCCTCACGAAGTGTGTCCTTCTCCAGGCATTTGCAGCCTGGAAACTCCTCAAACTCCATAGTGCAGGGCTTTTTCTGACAGTTTCATCACACTGATATAGTAACTATGAATTCATTTGCCAACTTGTTTCCCCTCACTAAGGAATGCAGGGTAGAGCTCAAAAATCTGTTCACAGTGTGATCTAATCTCATCATGCCACGATCTTACTCTTGGCCAGCCCTCACCATAAATATATATAAGAGCCCACCAATTTTTTTTTTCTTTAGAAAAAAAAATCCCTATCAATAAATTCCAAGGAAATTGGGAGCTCCTTGTCAGGACTGGGTGTCAGAGCTCAAATAAACTACATGTAGTACTTTAATGTTATGTTTAATAAACTACATGTAGTTTAATAAACATGTTTAATAAAGTACATAAATTTAATAAACTACATATAGTAGTTTAATGCTAAAGTAATATAGTAAAATGTTAAGGATAGAATCTAAATGATTGGTATATCAGGGTTCACTAAAATCTTACTTAGCTGGGCGTGATGGCACAGGCCTATAATCTCAGTACTGTGGGAGGCTGAAACAGGAGGATCTCTACAAATTTGAGGCCAGCCTGGGCTACAAAATGAGTTGAAGGCCAGCCTGAACTACATAGTGAAACCCTGTCTCAAAAATATAGAAAAACATATCCTTCTTTAAATTTTTCTGTAGATTTTAAATTTTTCTTAGTAAGGTTCAGAAAATATATTAAAAATTAATTTTAAAAATTGGTGCTCAGATCAATTGCTATTTTCCTGGTTCTCAAGTGATAACTTTTTTTGGTACCAGTAAGTGGACTCAGTACCTTATGCTTGCCAGGCAGGC
Source organism: Dinomys branickii (assembly GCA_004027595.1). NCBI lineage: Eukaryota > Metazoa > Chordata > Mammalia > Rodentia > Dinomyidae > Dinomys > Dinomys branickii. Next base: position 15,894 of record PVLD010017411.1, on the reverse strand, counting down.
GCTGTGCCACTGAGCTAAATCCCCAGATGTCAAATGGTAACTTTTTAAACTCTTGATTCCATCAAAATTTATTAGTTGACATTTCCTTATGTCAATTTTTATGTGTAAAATTATTATTTATGGTAAGCATAGCTTCATATATTCTTATTTTATTTATTGAGTTACTTTAATTTTCAGACTCAAAATTCCCCATAGTTAATAGGTTGGGGGGGGGTCTTTCAAACTATCTTGTATTTCCTTTTGATATATCTCTGTCTCTTTTTAATCACTTCTGTCATAAAGTATTTTCCTGACCATATCTTGTATCATCTTTGTGCTGCATCTAGATGCCACCACTTCTTTCAGGAAAAAAATAGATTTAGTGGAGAATAGTATATCAAAATCAAGACATTATAGCTACTTATATTGCTAGGCCTGTGTTCACATCTAGGCTTTTATATTTAAATAAACCTCATAAAATTCTACTAAATTATACTGCATATATATGTAAATATATAAATTATACATTTAAATAATGAGTTTATTTTGATATCTGCAGTTTCACTCCAACATAAGATTATTCTCTGAAAAAATATTTTTCATCATTGCATATTTTAGCATGCTTCATCAACATCAGTGAATTTATATATTATTCAAACTATATTACACAGTATATGTATAAGACAAGGGCAGATTTCTGTGGAAGATGGTGACATGAGCACAGCGATTAACTCCTTGGATTGTCACTGCAATAGTTAAATGAAATATAGACAAGAAGCTTCTGAATATGAGCTGAAAATTAAAGATAATATTAAAAATAACTGCAAAGAACTTCAGATATAGCAAAGAGTGACACAGAGAAGATTCCTTTCTCTCTAAAACTGTTTATCACTTTAAAATAATAAAGATAAAATTTTTGTTTTGTTTTTTTGAGATGAGGTCTCCCTATCTAGTTCAGGCTGGCCTTGAACTCACGATGTAGCCCAGTCTGGCCTCAAACTCCCAGTGATCTTCCTGCCTAAGTCTCCTGAGTGGTGGGATCACAGGTGTACAGCACCATTCCCTACAAGATAAATCATTTTAGAATATCTCAGATGCTTGTTGTCTTGTACAGCAAGTGGCAAGTCCTCAGTGAACTATGAAGCAGAATTTTTTGAGACAAGATCATGCTATGTTGCTCAAGATGTTCTCAAACTCCTGGGTTCAAGTGATATTTTCACAGCAGACTTCTCAGTAGCTGGAACATAAGCAAGCACCACTGCTCCTGGCTTGGTCTCCCAGCGTTTTTTTTCTTTGTCTTTTTGAGACACGGTCTTGCTATGCAGTTCAGGTTGCCCTTGAGCTCACTTTGTAGCCCAGGCTGGTCTTGAACTCACAACACACCTCCTGCCTCAGCCTCCCAAGTGCTGAGATTACAGGTGTGCGCCACCACGCCCTGCTTTTCCAACATATTGGAAAGCAATTGGTCTTTTATTTTTCAATTTTTATTTTCAATTTTTTCATCTCATTCTTTCCCCTCCACCATACTTCCATTTCTTGGTCTGGTTCCCTTTTGCAAAAGATCTGTCCCTCTATTTCCTATCATCTATTATCTATTTTTCTATTTATTAATATTTTTGAATCTCTCAAGTAAGAGAAGCCAAGAGATTTTTAAGCTTATGTGTCTGATTTATTTCACTGAACATTATACTTTCAAGGTGCATCCATTTCCCACAAATGATGAAAGTTTCTCCTTCTTTATGGTGATGTACTACCACTCTTGTACAAATACATTCTCTTTATCCATTCATCTGCTGACATCAGTGGAAGTTGCTTCCAAGATTTAACTATTATGAATTTTGCTGCTGTTAGCATGAGAATGCAGGTAGCATTGTAATAGGATGTCTTCAGTTCTTTGGGGAAGATATCTGGAAGAGAATGGCTGAGTCAAATGGACTTTCTATTTCTAGTCCGTTGAGGAATTTCCATACTGATTTTCACACCAGTCAGTCGTACTAGTTTACATTCCCACTAACAATGTAGAATGGTGGTTTCTTTTCCTCTGCAGCCTCCTCAGCATTTGCTATTTTTTTTTTCTTAATGATAGTTATTCTTTCTTGAGTAACGCTGTATCCCGGTGTTGTTTCATTTTGCATTTCTTGAATGGTCAGAGATGTTGAATACTTTTGATGAATTTATTGTTATTTGAATTTTTTTCTGAAAAGTCTCTATTCATTTTAATTGCCCATTTTTGATTGGATCTTTTTTTTAAAGATCTTTACATATCCTAGATAGTTCTCCACCCAAGGAATCACTGGTAAACTTCTGTTTTATTCTGTGTGTCATCTCTTCACTTTGTTGGTTGTTTCCTTTGCAGTGAAAAAGCTTTCCAATTTGATATGATCTTATTTGCTGATTCTTGATGTTATTTCTTGTACTGCTGAGCCTCTGTTCAGAAAGTCATTGCCTATTTTTTGAGTTTTACATATTGTGTCCTTCAGCAGATTCTTTCTGTTTTAACATTTAGATCTTTGACCCATTTTGTTTTTTAGTTTAGTGCACGGTGTGCTACATACATCTAGATTTAATCTTTGGCCTACGGAGAGCTTGTTTTGCAGCACTGTTTATTAAAGAGGCTACCTCGCCTCCAGTGTATGTTTCTATTTTGGCTCCTTTATCAAGGATCAGATAACTGAAAGTGCCTGGGGTTGTTTTTGCTCTTCCTACTCTGTTCCACTGATGGACGGGTCTGCCTTGTGCACGTACCATACTCCTTTGTTGTCTTTATTTGTTTTCAGAGACAGGGTTTTGACATAAAATTCAGGCTGACCTTGAACTCAAGGTGATTCTCAGCCTTCCAAGTGTGGGAATTATAGCTATACATCACCACACTAGGCAACTGACATACTGTTTATCACCACAGCTTTGTAAAATAATTTGAGCTCTGGGATTGTGATGCCTCCTGCTTTGCTCTTGTTACCCAGGGTTCCTGTTTTATTTTATTTTAAGTCTATTCTTGCTCCATATAAGTTTTTGAATTGTTTTCTCTAGATTTGTGAGGAATCCTGCTGGTATTTTGACTGGCGCAGCTTTAAATCTATATATTAGTGTTGGAGGCATCAGCATTTTAAGACAATAGACAACACACAGCAATTCAGAGAGCTGAAAGAGCACTTGGGTTATGTTCTTGATATTTAGGCAACAGCAAACTATTCCTTTGTAGCTTTGAAACGAGCTCCTTGTGAAAAAGAAGAAAAAAGAAACAAAAGCAGGACTGACAGAAGAAAAAGTAATTGAATATTAACTTATTGAGTCATGAAGTTAAAGGAAATCCAGGCAATGAAGGAGGATAGAAAAGTGTTAAGAACAAGTTTAGTAAATTGGAAATTAGCAATATTAATAAAATATGTGCAAATGTTTAAATCTGGGTCTTTCTCCATGTAGGATATTCTCCATGTCTTAAGCACTTTAAAAATGTTTTCATGATTTGTCTTATATTCTTACCTTTCTTCATCACCTTGATAAATAACCATGTAATAGTTCCAGAATAAGAACCCACATGAAGCATGTCTGTAATGACACAAAACTAATGTAGAAATTGACATTAAAAAAAAATGAGTTCTAACATAACACAAAACCGCATAAAAATGTCACGTCTCATTACTAAGGGGTCAGTGAACAATTAAACGGTAACATTTTAGTAGACTAGAAAAATGACAATGGACATCATACAATAGTGAATTATGTGTTTACCTGCCTCCTACAATACTCTAAGTCTACATAATGTATCTAATCTATGGCTCTGGGAGAAGATCTTTAACTAAGATAATAATAGAATTTTTGTATTGGTTACATTTTGTAAGGTATTTCCACATAAGACTGGAATTCAAGGCAGATTTGTCTCAGTTTTAAAGATAGATGAAAAATAAAAATAGCCATTACATAAATTCCAGGACTTGCAGTATTTAGAAATACAACTCCCTTTACTTAGTCAAACGAGGTAGGGGAAAATTTTTAGAATAACTTCAATAGGCCAAGTGAAGGCATGCCCATCACACATTTTGTTTTAACCTAGAATTTAATTAATTTGCCAATTTCTCACTTCAATCCTTCATTGAGACATTTATCTAGAAAAAGATTAAAGACAATGACCCCATAGGTATCAGATAAGTTCAAATTATATGTAATTAAATCTAAGAAAGTGGATGTCTTAAAAATTATAAGTAGGGATATTATACTAGAGTTTATTAAAATCAAATAAATATTTAATAATATTTTGAGAGCTACTTCTAGAAATATCATCAGACTGGTTAAAGGTACTGAAATTATTTTAGGTACAAAGATTTCCATTTCAGAGGTAGCCATAATGATAGTGAAAAATGAGACTTTTTATTTTAACAAGAAAACAATGATAAACGTAGCAATGAAAACTAGTTTCAAAACATGTTAGTGGGACAGTTACAATAGTTGATCCATTGCATATTGTAGTCTTTGTAGTAGTTTTTCAGAGTAGAAGATATAGGCGTGGTAGCTTAGCCATACAATGTTAGCCCAAAACTTTCTTTTTAATGAACTAGGAGAAACTAGCTGTATGACCAACTATCTTGTGTATACATATTTTTTTTCTTTTTTCCCTTTCTTCCTTTCTTCTTGTTGGCCTTTTGGCTAAGATTAAGTGCAGTATCTGTTCTTATCAGTAAAACGAGGCATTAAAGGGTGGGGAACTGGAAGCCACGAAGAGCAAACGACGAAGTCGCTACTTTCAGGCAGAAGAACCACGACCTGTAAGTAACATTTCATCAGTCAACATACAAACACAGCACAGCTAGCTTAGTGGGATTTCGGTACGCTATGGACCGTGACAACTCTGAATATCAGGGTTCATCGTGGCACTCTTCCCCTTGTTCTGCCTTTTTACATTGGATTTGTGTTGTGTTAGGAATAGGGTGGGGTGAGAAATAGGTAACTTGCTTCTTTTATCTCCATGTCACCAGATGAAGAACAGCAAGCACCTTGCCTGAGCCTGAGCTGGTTCAGACAATAGAAAGTGGCTGATGAGACACAACTCAACAGAAACTCTGTGATTATAGTATGTGATGTGACTTGACTTCTAGTTCTTTCCTTCTGCTAAAAGCAAAAGTGGATACTCAATAAAGTTTATTCTTTCAGGCAAAGTTTCAGAGACACATTAAATAAAGTTAAACAGAACCAGAAAGCTAAGAAAACCACAGTTGTGGAAGTGTGATGTGACCAAGTAATAAATGCCTATTATACTGTAACCAATGGAGATACCTTAGGGTTACTTAAGCAGCAAATCTCACTAATGCAAGATGCTATGGGATGACCCAAAATTTGATGGTTAGATACGAGGTATTAGATATGTGTTCCTACATGAAAAGCTTGAAGAGTTCACTGCCCTTTTCTCTGCTGTGTGAGGACATAGCAAGAAGATGATCATCTTCAGTCTGGGAAGCAGCACTCACCAGAGATAAAATCTGTTACCACTTTGCCCTTAGACTTTGCACCTTTATAACTGGTGAAAAATAAATGCTTATTGTTTAAATCACCCAGCCTATGGTAACATATAATAGCATGAACTCACTAAAACAGAAGCTTAGCAGAGAAATTGGTTTTTAACATATAACATAGTAATACACACAACTCTGTGTTTACATTTGTTTGAAATAAAAAACTTTTGAAAAAATATTCCAAAGTAACTAAAGAGAAAAAAGGAATCTGAATAGGCAGATTTTTAAAATGGTTTTTTAAAAAAATGCTAAAGAATTATGTCCCCAAACTACTAGACCCATATGGTTTTCCAAGTAATTTATTTCAATCTTTCTTAAAAGATCTTTTTTATAAAAAGATATAAACACACTACTCAACAACTTAGTAAAATGCCAGGTGATCCTAATTCACTGGTAAAATCAACATGCTATTATAATGATACGCAACTTAAAAATTTACCTGAAACATAAAAAGAAGAGGAAGAAAGGAGAGGCAGGAGAAGACAAATTATGAAAAAGGCCTCAGTTATGGGGAAAGATACTTTGTGCTGGGCTGGTTGTTCTCAGTTTGACACTGCCAACACTCCCAGTGCAGTGGGCACACCGCACCTAAGGGGCACCTTCCTCGGGGGCTTTCATCATTCACGTGAATGTGCATACACTTTTTGGAGACATAAAGGAAATGGAAGTCACTGTCCTCAGGGGGGTCATATCACCATGAAACGGCCTCTTGGATTTCCTGGGAGCTGGGGAAATTTCTATCTGCTGCTTTCCTCCTCTCTCAACTTCTAAGTGATTGATTCTCCAAGGACAAGCTGCATTCCAGACCTTTACTTTGCTACCTCGATTCCTTCCACACATGTACTTACTTTCTTAAACCCTGTAACATCTATAGTAACTCTGCTCCTCGGACCAATCCAAGAGTAAATACATAAACTCATAGCAGAATGGCCTAAGGGGCATGTAACTTAGGAAGCATATCTGAAAGTGATTCCAGAATAGGCCCACATTTAAAGGCATTAATGATCCCCCTGCCAGTAGTAAATGAAATTTTGACCATCTCTGTTAGTATGAGAGAGACTAAGGAATAGTGGCAAAATTGAGCGTGATAAGTACTGTCAATGAAGGAGGGGCTGAGCAACTAAACCTGGGCAATAAAGAGTGGACATTTAAAATATCTAAGCCTCAAATGTAGATAGTTGATTAGATTTTAATTTTTCTGTCCCCACTTGAATACTCATGAATTCTGTAGCTCTTTTCTCCATATAATAAGCTCCCGTACTTTAACTTTCATTTTCTCTCTCTCTTTTGTTTTGTGTTTGAGACAAGTTCTTGCTCTGTAGTCCATGCTGGCCTGAACTCACTATGTAGCCCAGGCTGGAGACTACAGCATTATGCCACCATTCTCACCATTCTCAACATAATATGATTTTTTCTCCTCCTCCTCCTTCTTCTCTTCTTCTTCTACAGAGAGAGAGGGAGTCTTGCTACGCATCACAGGCTGGCCTTGAATGCACTATGTAGGTAGTGCAGGGCAGCCATAAACTGGCAGTGATCCTCATACCTCAGCCTCCTGAATGTTGGCATTACAGGTATGTGCCATCACACCTGGATAATGCTCATTCTCATACAATGAGTCACGTTTGGTTTCCTCATACAACAGCTTTTTTCTTTATGATCTGTCTGACTAGTTTTTACAATTTTACTGGTACGTGTTTGCAGCACATAATCATTACACTGATCTGGGAGGAGCTGGTACGCGCACATGAAATTTCTTAATTCTTTTTCACATCCCTTCCTTCACCGCTTGGGCCCCTTCCTATATACAGTAGGCCAAAAAAAGTGTATATTAGGAAAAGAAAACCTTGTGTAAATATTTTAATACTAAATTTATTAAGGCATCATGAGATTAATACAAGTTACTTGTGGGCTCTACAATTACAACTGGTGCTCAGAGCGGTGGCCTTTAGATTCCAGACATTTATTAGTATGTCAAATGGCTGTTTGCATAACCTTGGTAGAAGTCTCCATTGAAATTGTATACACGCATTTTCAAATTCTTCTCTAAAATCCAGCATTGCAGTGAGTTTTTTGCAATACAATCCATCTAGGATTTATCATATGAGAGTAACGCCATCTGTTGCAAAAACATCACGCTGGTGTTCTTTTCCTGAAATGTGTATACATTTTTTGGTGGACTGTGTATACATGAAGGCATTAATGATTTCATTGAGAATGGTAAAAGATATTCTGATAATCTCTTCAATATAAGGAGACTAAGGAACAGTGGAAAAAAGATCCATCTTACTATTTCCTACTGTTTTTACTTCACAGTGTAGTTATATCTTGAGTTTCTCATAAGGGAAAGCATGCAGTATTTAAACTTTGGTTTCTGAGTTACTTCTTTTGACATTAAGGTTTCAAGGTGCTTCCATTTTCCTACAGATGATTCAAGTTTACCCTTTATGCCAGTGTTTACAAGTACCGTATTGTCTTTATCCACTGGTCCACTGATGGATATTTAGCCTCCTTGCAAGGTGCAGATTGTCAATGTATTAAGTCTTCCACTTCTGGAATCTGTTGGTAAAGACCAGCTTAAGGAGTTCTCTGCTGGGAAGAAGAACTGTATTGATTGTTGGAATCCAGATTACGTGTGTTATGGCTTGGTAGAAAGCTTGTCTGCATTTTGGTCTTGTCCAGAGACTTTGTCTGAGACTGAGATTAAGGGCAGTGGAATGATTAATCTGGCAAAAGAAATATTAAGTCAGTTGAATTTTGGGTCAGTGCAATGGATACTGTTGGGGGCCTGTAGCAAGATTTATGTTGAGAATCAAGAGCAAAGAGCCCAGCAGTATGATTTAAAATGTTGGGAGTTTGGCAAGAAAGAAAGGTGTGGACTGCAAAGATAAGGCTGAGGAGATTTCTACTGCTGAGAAGGAGCAGGAAAATAGAAAAGATGGCTTGAGGGCATCACAAGAAGCAGCAAGTCTCCACCCTTTGCAGCCTCAAACCTGCAAAGATGAAGACTTTGGTTTGAGAGGAATGCCACAGAGCACCATGTTCCAGAATGGTGGTGGTCTAAAGAATTCATCAGAATTGGATTCAGAGGGCCTAGCTATTCAGGCACTCAACCCCTATGGCCAAGAGGGAGGAAAGCTTGCCTACTGCTTCAGGTGGCAACAGACCTTGGCATCATCCACATGGAACTTGTCTTGGGCACATGCAAAATGCAAGAGGTCTGAGGTTAAGAAGGTTTCCACCCAGATTTCAGAATGTCAGGGAGGCCAAGCAGTGTGCCCCTGAGAGGGGAGGTGTGAAGTTGTAAGTGCAAAGCGACAGGTGCAGTGGGGACTGATGGGTTTTTTGCCTTAATAAAAATTCTGATGTCATTATGGCAGTGATCCATTATGGCAAAGGCCACTTGAGGCCAAGTGCCAAGCCCTGCCTTCCTTCCCCTGGTCAAATTGCAACTTCTTTCTTCTCGTTTACAACCTCCTGTCTCCTTTATCCTGCCTCCTGCCCAATCACAGCCTGCCATGTTGGGCAGACCATCTCCTAAGCCTCGCCCCCTCTCTGGCTGTATTTATCCTTTGTCCATACTGTCCCCCAGAAGCTCCATGCCCCTCCTTCCTGCTGTGGTCTTCTCTGTGCCTGCAATAAAGGCATTTTTTACTGCATTCTGTTTTCACTTGTGCCAAAAACCTAACATTTTGGTGCTGTGACTGGGATGGTTTAGGCATGTGGCTCTTCGAGCGCCCCCTGCTAACAAGCCTCCTTTTCCTCTTTCCACTGAATTTGCCATTGCAAGCCTCAATCTGACACCAGCCAGCTCGAATCCTCACAGGTAAGCCTTCTTCCGTTCTGGGAGTTCCTGACTCATTTTCTGAAAACCATGGGGCCACATAAGGACTCCCTCTCTTCCTTCACATCCTTTAGGAAAGACTTCTGCCTTCTCAGTGATGACTGGGAGGACAGACTTGGGTATTTTCCTCCTCTTGCACCTCAGTGAGGGTGACAGCCCTCCCCGGGGTTTCGAGACTGGCTGATTAAGCCTCTAGCTCACCTTTAATTTGGCCACAAAATGGGAAATACTAATTCTCATTGCCCAAAACACATTCCACTCAGCTTTCTCTTGGCCAGTATAAACGCTCTTGGGTCAGAGACACTGTTAAGCCAAAATGACTGATTTTAATATCCTCAGGGACCTAGAAAATTTCTGCTACCACAATAGCAAACGGGGTAAAATATGCATACAAGCCTTTATTGCCCTGATGGGGGTAAAATATACATACAAGCCTTTATTGCCCTGATGGCATGTCCTTCTTTCCTTCAGGCATATGGGGCTGCCCAGATATCCTCGGCCTGCTCCACACCACCAGACCCCTTGCCTGAGTACTTCCCTGATCCCCTCAAAGATGTGCCTCCAGCTTTCACCCATCTTCTGCTCTGTTCTCGACCTCCCCAGCCTAATAGCCACCCTCTCCTTCTCAACCCCCTCAGCCTCATGTCCGACCTCCCTTGCCTCAGCCTTCTCTGTCAGCTACCCAACCATTTCCCTTTTACCCTCCTTTACCTGCTTCTCAGCCTCCTCAGTCTCCCCAGCTCACTGTTCAGTTGGTTCCTACTCTCTCTACACTATCAACCACATCGCTTCTTCCCCCTTCCACCCCTTTGTCACCATTTTGTACCAGCTCCACACACTCAGCCCTACCTCCTCCCACCCACCATCTTGTCCTGATCCTCCCACTCTCTGCCATCTAGCTGTAGCTCCTTCCACCCTCCACCATCTAGTCAGCCACCATCTTCTCAGCCTAGCTTATGCGTCCTCTCTGAGAACAGGCAGGCCCTGAGGGCCTGGTTTGCATTCATGTCCCTTTTACCATTTCTGGCCTATCTCAAATTTCTCACAGATTAGGTTCATTTTCTGCTGGTTTTCATACCTATATTAAAGAGTTACAATTTGTGTTTAATTTCTATGATTTACATTACAAAGACCTTTATATCATCTTTAAATCCACCCTCTCCCCTCAACAGAATACTCAGTTTTACAAAGTGGCACAAATCAAAGATGACTACAGACAGCGGACTAACCCTGACCATCCCACTCTCTTTCCTCCCCATCTCTTACTTCCTCTCCGTGACGTAGCAGGCCCTGAGGGCCTTGTTCACGTCCACTTGCTCTCTCCCTGTCTGATCTCTCTTGCTCTCATTCTCTGACATGCTCTTTCTAGTTCGCTTTCTTTCTCTCTGCCACTCTCACGCTGTTCCATTTCCTATCTTGTTCTCATTCTCTGTCTCATTCTTTAGCCCTTTAAATCTAAAAAAAAAAAACTATTAAAAAAAGGTCTAATCTAAGTAGGTGACAGAGTATGTGAAAATTACTAAGCTAAAAGCTACATAAAAGAAGACACAAAAGTCACTGGTATTCTTAAGACAAAATAAAGTACTAAAATATATTAGTTATAGATAAAAGATTTTAATTCTTTCCAAATTCTTCTTATAAGAGATCTCTAGTAAATGTTATTATATTTCATTGGGCTAAAAATATATTTCAGTGCGTTAAAATTTTACAAGCAAATTATCTTGTGTATGTGCTTTTGTTTATTTGTCTCTCTGTCCAATCTGTAAACAACTGCTTTTTTGGAGCTTAACAAATTTTTATTCCTTTTGTATATTTTGATTTTTAAAACAATTGTCAGTAATTAATTTAACTTATAGATAAATGTTATCTAAGTTAAGGGTACGCTTCCACCAAAGTTGCCAGCTGATAAAACTGTCAGAATTGGTTTGTAAATGTTATACATATTGCTGTGTATGTATCATGACTTGAGAGTTTCTCATTGTTCAATATTAATGTGTCAAAAATCGTGATTACATGTTCAGAGGACATACAGATTGTTAAGATAATTAAAATCTCAGGATGGGAAAAAACTATTGGACAGGACTCCAATTAATGAAACAGAAAGCAGCTGCCTACAAACATTTCTCAAGTCCTTATTCATTACTAGGGAACCTCAATAATCTCCATAGTCTTACAGGAGCCAACCCAGTAGTTATTGTTCAAAATATATTATTGTGATGATGTTTACATTGGCTGCTGTCAAAAAGTTAAATCTTCAAAAATAAGACAATAAGGTTTTCTGATTAAAAGATGCTACTGATACAAAACTAGATTAAAAAACAAAATAATGATAATTCATTATCAATTTTGTGGTCTATTAAATATATTCATGCCTTCCAAATGTATGATATTGTTACAGCAAAACTTGGGCTGAATTCTGCAGTAGATCAAAGACTCTATTAGAACAAACAAGAGTTTATTAATTGATTTTAGATGGGTCACCATACAACCCTGAACAGTTCAGGGAGGTAGGGCACTTAACTGCCTTTGTTCCCACCTTATATACTTTTTGGTGTCCATGGTAACAGATTGGAATGTTGTAGCCCTGGCTACAGTTGTTTTCCTTGTGCCACATGACTGGGTCAGGCTTTGGCCATGAGCCCAACCGCAGTGATATATACTTTCTCTACTCTGTTCTATACGTCCCCCTTTAGAAAACCATACACTTCCTTTATGGTTACAATGTTTATCTAGGGCCAGGGAAGGCATGAAATAACCCAGGCAAGGTTGGTCTTTGAAGAAGCATTCCAGGGCAAAGTCAGGACTGCGAAGTTAATTCTTTACAACCCCACTGGGATGTTTCTCAAGACATTTTGAGGCTTGCATTAAGACTAGAATTATTCTATCTTAAAATGATATGCTAGGAGCCATTGTCCCTTATAATATTTTAAGATGTAAAACTGGGATTGATAGATATTTTCTTTCAAATTCAGACATCTGCCTTTCTCTAATGCTCCAGATATTTGTATCAAGAGGTTCACGTCAGGCCAACATGAGGTTCTCATTTAAATGTTAACCTTTTAACAAAAATTTATGTGATGTACAGTACATGCCATGTATGTGCTACTACATTTAGAGATGCTTAGATATTAGCATCCTTTTTTTTTTTTTTTTTTTTTTTTTTTTTTTTTTTTTTTTTTTTTTTTTTTTTTTTTTTTTTTTTTTTTTTTTTTTTTTTTTTTTTTTTTTTGCGGTACCGGGGATCAAACTCAGGACCCTGCGTTTGCTAGGCAAGCGCTTATTCCACTGAGCTATATCCCCAGCGATGCTTAGATATTAAAAAGCCCAGACAATGTTACGAATTTCTTCAATGGCATCCTATTTGGGGACAAGTTAGGTAAAAGCTCCTTGTGTGTTAGGTACAGATGATTGACAAAAGGGCTATCTGATCCCAAAATGAAGATTTAAATGTGCTACAAAATTGTTATCATGCCTGTTATTGTACAATACTATGTATGGTTTTTTAATTTCAAAATTTCTTTATAAAACTATATATTATATATTATGTTATCTGTTAATATCCTATAGGGATTCAACTACTAGAATATCCATGATTGGTAAGAAGTAACAGTTCTCTGGATATACTTTATATTTTTAGGTGCTTAATACTCAGGTAAAATTTTAATAATTAAGTTCATGTAATGTGATTAATCTTCTCTGTTGGATGTTTAACAACTGAGGTTTGGTAACCAAAAATTAGAGAGATAATTGGGCTAAGAGTACACCAATATTTTGGCCAAAGCCCTCCAAGATCAAATAGGATCCAGGATATAAGAGAACTTCTGCTGCAACATCATATAACTCAGTTGAGTCTCTGACCTTCTGATCAGGGAGATTATGGGACCTCAGAAGAAAGAGATCCATGGTGTATAGTGTGCCTAAGGAGAGTCATCAGGAGAAAAAAGTCCCCCAAGCTTTCACAGAAAACAACTTGGTCAAGTAATGGCCATGACTTATCGAGACAGCTGACACTGACAGAACTGAGATGCACTGTATATGGTTTTAAGGTAAATCCTGAGGAGATTTAACTGAACTTGATAGACAGAAAAAAGTTAATTTTAGTTAATGCAGGTCTCACTTTAACTTGGTCTTAAACATCCAACAGAAACATTTCTCTCATCCTTATTCATTAATAGGAGGCCTCAATAATCTCTATAGCCTTAAGATCTATAAAACAATGCCATAATAATACTAATTTCTCCAAAAAGTTTGTTTATTGCCTATAGACTACAATACTCCAAGTAACCATCCAGATAAAACCAACAATAAATATGCTAAATTCCTCTTACTAAAACCCACCAGATATTGTCTAGAGAAAGTGTTATATGACACATATCCAGGCCTTAACTACCTATACTCATCAGGCCTTACATAACACCATAGGTAGTCTCTCTCCCAAAGAAAAGTAAAATTAATGAAACAGGCCATCCTGCAAAACCAAATAAATTCCCTGGTGGCAGTTGTGTTCCAAAAGCACAGGGCACTGGATACTATAACAGCTAAAAAGGGAATCACTTGTGCTATTCTGGGTGAGGCATGCTGCTATTTCATGAATAAATGTGAGATCATCATGGAAAAATTAAAAACCCTCTGTAACTACAACAAAAAACACCAACAGTGGGATAAGGCCACACTTCTTCACCATGGTCATGGTGGGACAACATCATGGTGGGACCATAGACCCCTTCCTCCTCCCTCTCTTGGCCCATTATTCACGATAATTACTTTCCATCTCATAGCACCTTGTATTTTTAAACTTTTCTCAAGATTTCTTCTCCAAAGCAGGATGCACACTATCACTGCCAAGGAGCTCTTCATTCTGGCCAAGACCTCTGGTACCAGCTTCCACATGAGTACAACCTGTCATCCTGTGGCCCCCTACCATGATGATGCCCTCTACCAGGAGGAAGTAGTCTGAGAGAGTCACTGCCCCACCTATAACCAAAAGAAGGGAATGATGAGTTTTCTACCTTAATAAAAATTCTGCTAAGTAATCATGGCAGTGAGCCAATATGACGTGGGCAACTGTAGGCCATGTGCCAAGCCCTGCCTTCCTTCCCCCAGTCAAATTACAACTTCCTACCTCCCTTTTACAACATCCTGTTTGCTTTTTCCAGTTCCTGCCCAATCGCAGTCTGCCACATCAGGCAGACTGCCTCCTAAACCTAGCCCCTTGCCTGGCCCTATATAGCCTTTGTTCCCCACCCTAGGCCCTCAGAAGCTCCATGTCCCTGCTTCCTGCTGTGGTCTTCTCTGGGCAACAGAACAGGCATATTCTACTTTATTCTGTTTTGGCTTGCTCCGGAAATCTAACAGAGACCGCAGAAGCTTGAAAAAGCAGAAACGTGGATTGTCTGAGGAAGACTGCACAGAGGGAGAAAAGCAGGCCCAAGGAGATACAACCACTAGATGTACCATGGGGCAGAGTCATGCAAGCACCTTGGAGCTTACAATTTACCACAGATTTCTTCAGATATTCCACATGGAACTACAGGGCTTAATGTTTGCCCTGCTGGATGTTGGACTTGCTTTGGTACCAATGCTTTCTATCCCCGTTTGTACCTTTTGGAATGGCAATGTTTGTCTTGCGCCATTGAATATTAGAAGTGTTTAATTTTTCATTTGTACAGGGGCTCACAGCAAGTTTGCCTTACATCTCAGAGGAGATTTGGAACTTGGACTTTTCAGCAATGCTGAAACTGTTAGGACTTTGGTAGTTCTTAGAGATGGACTAAAAACGTCTTTTGCAAAAAGGGATGTACAAGAGTCTTTAGGGGGCCAGGGGTGTAATGTTATGGTTTGTGTCTGGGTATCCCCCAAAGCCTCATGCAATCACGGGACAGGCTTCTAGAGTTTATGATTGATTCATGGTCCAATGCTGGGATTATGGATGTGAGTGCTACACCTGCCCTGGGGCAGATAGTTTGCACATAACATAAGGGAGGGAAAGAGGCTGCTTGCCACTGCTCCTCCCTTTTGCTCTTGTTGCTTTTGCTGTCTTCTACAGCAATGTGCCACTCTGCCTTGGAGCCAGCTGAGTATGGACTGGAACCTCCACAGACCATGAGCTAAATAAACCTTTCATTCCTCAGTTTTTAGCATCAGATATTCAGTCTCAGCAAGGAGAGAAAAGTAAATAAGACAGTAATGTTTTAAGTGAGTTTGGATACCCTAACAATTTATAAAAACCACAAATTTTCCATGGAAATCTTAAAAAGAGGCATAAGTTTACATGGACAAAATTAAAAGGAAAAAATGTAATCATAAGAAATAAAAATATTTTCAAGGGACTGGGGATATAGCTCAGTGGAATAAGCGCTTGCCTAGGAGGAGATCCGGGGAAGATGGCGACCAGGTGAGCAGCAAGGGAGCGAACCTCCTTAATAAACACCACCAGCTCGAGACAGACTTGGCGAGCGTGAATGCCGGGACCTCGGCTGGGAAGTTTAAACTGGGCGTATTTCTCTGAGATGCCGGGGGAGATGTGGTAGGGCGGACCAGGCTGCCGGGGCGAGACGTGGGAAAGTC
>PVLD010017410.1:0-41961 GCA_004027595.1 Dinomys branickii | reverse complement strand
TTTGGAGATTTCTCAGCAAACTAGGTCTAGAGGTTCCATTCAAACCAGCTATTCCCCTTCTGGGTATTTTCCCAGAAGATCTGAAAACATCATATCACTCTGACATATGTGCACCCATGTTTATAGCAGCACAATTTGTAATAGCTAAAATGTGGAAGCAACCCAAGTGTCCATCCACAGAAGACTGGATTAAAAAATTGTGGCATTTTTATATAATGGAATATTATTCAGCTATAAAGAAAGACAGTTTGGGGAACTTTGTAGGCAAGTGGTCAAAACTGGAGTCCATACTCATAAGTGAAATAAATCAGCGATACATGTGCAGGCAACGTATTGTATCTGTGGTGTAAGAACCCGAGGGTGGGAATATAAACTAAGAGACATGAAGGAAATCTGTTCAAAAACAAAGAACAGATGGGACGAGAGAAAGGAGAAAAGAAAGAGACAGAAATGTATGTCTGTATATATGAATATACATATATGCAGGAGGGCTAACATGGTTCTACTATTGTATTATATCACTTAATGCTAAGGAATAATTGATGATGGGTTATTTGATCAATATTGTATGTCTGTAATGTATTATCCTGAACACACACTTCGAAGATATCAATATGCAAAGCAGCAACTATTGGTGGGGTTTTGTTGTTGTTGTTGTTGTTGTTGTTGTTGTTGTTTGCCTGTTTTGTTTTGTCTTTGGATGTTTGGTTTTTGTGTTTTTCTGTTGTTGAGAGGATTAATGGTCTGACCAATTTTGCATGTCTGTATATGGGTTCATATATTTACAATTCAAAGGTATCAATGGATAAAGCAATAACCACTGTTGAGACCATGTCACCTTGTCTATAGATCAGTTGTGATTGTACTATTTTTTATGCTAATTGGTGTCTGTTTGTTAATATGTTTTTTACTTTTATTTTTTTTTAAATAAAAATAATTTTTAAAAATGTTTTTTAAAAATGACTAACAAAAAAAATTTTTTTATGGTAAAAGAGACAATAAACAAAGACAAAGCAGCTGGGGGAAAATATCTGCAACACAAATGCCGAAGAGTAAGTAGACCTAATAGATAAACAGCACTCAGAGATCAGTAAGAGCACAACCTGGTAGAAAAAAGGGTGACGATTAGGGGGCAATCACAAAAGAGGAGAGTCAAGTGGCAAACAATTATGTGCAAAGTTATTCAAGCTCACCAGCAGTCAGAAAATGCATTTCTTCAGTCATGAAGAATTTAAAATAAGGAATGAAAGGCACTATTCTACATTGCTAGAAAGAGTAAAAATGGGTCTTATTCTTGGAAAAGTACAATATTGTGGAGATATCTATTAAATTGTAAAATTGTTCTAACCGTTATTTACACCTTTGGGACTCCAGTTTATAAAATCAAGAGCACTGTGACATAAATGTAGGGATATTATACCATCTGCATAGCATGGAATAAACTAACTAGGAATAAAGTGAAAGCCAACAATAAAGGAATGGATGGACAAATTATGGTTGATCCACATTATAATAGGCAGCTCCTTAAAAATAACTTAAGTTTATAGTTTTTGACTCAGAAGGATGGAAATGATGTACTATCAATTGAATGGTATGACTGGTTTTTGTTTTTTTAGGAAAAAAGTAAATAAAAAGTAAAAACAATACTGAGAGGTTGAAAACTAAGCCCTCTTTGTATGACCAACCAAACACACTTCTCACACACATAAGCATACATATACACATGCCTCACACACATATAAACACACTAACACAAACATAGAAACATATCCACACAAACACATACATATCCCTTACACAAACACACGCAAACACACACACACACACACACACACACACACACACACACACACACACAGCAGCCCATGGACAGAGAGGGTTGAATGCTCTGCAAAGACTTTCAGGTAAGCATTTCCTAAAAATGCAGCACAGAGAAAGAGCTATACACAGAAGTGCATCCTATCAAAGGAGTTCTAGATTAGGACATTAAGACCCACTACAAAACTCCGAATTACATGTGCCATTTTAAACCCAGGCTTTGGCGACAAAGTTTCAACATTCCCTTATTATTTTCTTTTTTTGGTACTGGGAATCAAACTCACAACCTCATGCTTACCAGGCTGGTGCTGAGCCACTGAGCTTTATCCCTGCCCCTTCCTTATTTTCTTTATTTTCCTATGTGACACAATAAACACTCTCAGGTCCAGTTACTGACCAAATGAAGTCAGAGATGGTGTTTTCCCTATGCCTGAGGAGTTTCCCTCCATTTGGTTCTCAACTGTATTATTACCTTCTAAAGCCCAATGTTCCTTCAAAGCACTTCTATTTTTGTGTTAGTCATTTTTATTAAAGAATCAAAGCCAAGTATAATAAAACTCTTTAACAAGTGAACCTACAACCCTGCAGACAGGGATGGCACTCCTACTGAATCAAAGCTACTGATCAGGGAGCAAGGCCATGGGATAACTTGGAAAGTTTGTCACAGACAAGTGTGACACATACCTTTAATTTCAGCATTCTAGAAAGCCCAGGAACTGCTAACATTGGTTTGTGTTCAGGCCCTTCCTGCAAGTGCCCTGTGCCACCTGAGGTACTAGAGCAGGCGGTCCATGAACTGCTGGCACCTCAATTCACGTCTGGGCTTTGCAAACTCAGAACCTTGCACTTGCCAGAAGGTGCTTGTGTCACTGAGCTAAATCCCAAGCCCCCCAAAACTCCTTGAATTAATCAACACATTCAGCAGTATAGCTGGATACAAAATCAATACTCAAAAATCAATAGCATTCCTATACACAACAAACAGACTGAGAGAAATTAAAGAAACCATGCCTTTCCCAATGGCATCCAACAAACTGAAATATTTAGAAATCAATCTAACAAAAGAAGAAAAAGATTTATTCAATGAAAACTATAGTACTCTGAAAAAAAGAGATGGAAGAAGATTTCAGTAAATGGAAAAATATTCCTTGCTCATGGATAGGAAGAACCAACATTGGAAAATGGCCATACTACCAAAATTGTTCTATAGATTCAATGCAATCCCCATTAAACTACAATTACCATACCTCACAGATCTAGAGAAAACATTCCTTAAATTCATCTGGAACCAGAAGAGACCCAGAATAGCAAAAGCAATCCTGGGCAACAAAAACTAGTCAGGAGGAATCACAATCCGTGACCTGAAATTATACTACAAAGCTACTGTAATAAAATCAATATGGTACTGGCTAAAAAACAGACCAGAGGATCAATGGAACAGACTGGAAGAAACAGCCACAACCACAAACATACTCAGCCACCTAATCATTGACAAAGGGGCCAAACAAACTCCCTGGAAGAAAGATAGCCTCTTTAATAAACGGTGCTGGATAAACTGGCTTGCCACTTGCCAAAGACTGAAAATAGACCCAAGTCTATCACCATGCACTAAACTCAAGTCAAAATGGATCACAGATCTCAATATTAACACAAAAACACTAGGGGCGGGGGATATAGCTCAGTGGCACAATTGCCTGCCTGGCAAGTGCAAGGTTCTGCGTTTGATTCCTGGTATCCCCCCAAAAATAAAATAAAATTAAATTAAATTAAATTAACAGAAACACTATATCTATTGGAAGAGAAAGTAGGTAGAAACCTCAAAGACATAGGGGTAGGCAGAGAGTTTATGATCAAAAACCAAACCACACAGGAAATATTTCAAAGAATCAACAACTGAGATGTCATCCTACTGAAAAGTTTCTGCATATTTAAAGAAACCACCAGCAGAGTAAAAAGAAAATCCACAAAGTGGGAAAGAATTTTAGCCAACTGTCCCTCAGACAAAGGTCTTCTACCTAGAACGTATAAAGAATTTTAAAAAATCAGCTCCCCAAAATTCAAAGACCCAATCCAAAAATGGGCAGCTGAGATGAATACACACTTCTCAGATAAAGAAATACAAATGACAAATAAATGCATGATAAAATGTTCAACATCATCAGTCATTTGAGAAATGCAAATTAAAACAACATTGAGATTTCACCTCACCCCAGTGAGATGGCTATCATCAAGAAATCAACCAATAACAAATGCTGGCCAGGCTGTGGAGAAAAAGGAACTCTTCTCCTCTGCTGGTGGGAATGCAGATTGGTGAACCCACTGTGGAAATCAGTCTGGAGATTCCTCAGCAAACTAGGTCTAGAGGTCCCATTTAATCCAGCTATTCACCTTCTGGGTATTTCCCCAGAAGATCTGAAAACATCGTATCACAGCAGTACATGTGTACCCATGTTTATAGCAGCACAATTTGTTATAGCTAAATTGTGGAAGCAACTCAAATGTCTATCCCTGAGGAATGGATAAAAAAATTATGGTATTTATATACAATGGAATATTACTCAGTTATAAAGAAAGATAAACTCAAGGCTTTTACAGGTAAATGGTCACAACTAGAGACCATACTCCTAAGTGAAATAAATCAGACCTCCATGAGTAAGCAACATATTGTCTCATTAGTATAAGAACCTGAAAGACTGAAAAAAAAACCTAGGAGCCACCACTCCCAGCTTGTACTACTGACTTTTATTGCTTTACTGAAAAGAACAGTTAATGATTACTTATTTGATCATTATTGCATGTCTCTATTTGTTTTCCTGAGAAACCACTTTGAAGATATCAATATGTAATAAACAACCATTGTTAATTTCCTACCACTTAGTCTGTAATTCAGTATTGCTTGTAATGTCCATATGCTACTTTGTAAATGGATGTCTGTTTATTGTTATGCTTTCCTTCTTTTATTTTTTAAAGTAAATTTTAATATATAATTTCAGCCAGGCATGGTGGTGCACACCCGTAATCCCAGCACTTGGGAGGCTGAGGCAAGAGGACTGTTGCGAGTTTGAGACCACCCTGGGCTACAAAGTGAGCTCAAGGCCAGCCTGAACTGCATAGGGAGACCCTGTCTCAAAAAGGCCAAAAAAAATAATAATTTCAGCATTCTAGGAGGCTGAGGCAGAAGGACTGCAAGTTTAGCCCCAGCCTGGGCAACTTACCAAGATCTGTCTCAAAAAAAATTAAAGGTAGAGGGGGCATGCTAGGGATAAGGGATATAGCTCAACATGACAGCCCTGAGCTCAATCCCTAGTACCACCAAAAACAAAAAAACACAATAGTCTGTTCCCTTTTGGATGCACAAAATACTGATTCTGTTAGATGACAAACTAGTAAAGAGTATCAGGATATAAAACGGTGCCTCGTTTCACAAACACTTTTGTTTGCAAACAATTTGGTTCACAAACAGAAGCATTTTGCAAAATTTTGCTTTTGTTTGCAAACTCTGCTTCAGATGACAAACATGCCCATGGCCATTTTTCCAACACAAACACAAACATATCCAGCTTTTCCAAATCATAGAACAATTTAAGTTTGTGAACACAGAAGTGTGAGTTGAGTTGTTTTAAAGCAGACTATATGAAAGTTGAGACTCAGCGTAATTTGAGCAAGTTCTTAGGCTGAGACCAAGATGAGGACCCAGAAGCCAGAAGTATGTCACCTTAGGAGAACATCACGGGACAGGCTCAGGTAGGGTGTCCACACGGTCCCTAGTGAGGAGGAGGAGCACAGTGTCTTCTACACCTTACTGATGGGGAGCTGCTCCAGACCTTCAGTGAGAAGGATGCAGCTGGTACCCTAAACTCTGATGACTACCAATAGCTGTCTGTCCTGACACTTAGCTACTATACCAATGAATTCTTACCCTCATTTCAAAGGAGCCATTTATCCTCCATATTCCTGTGGGCTTAATAAAGTCCAAGATTAAAAAGTCTGAGGGCCTAAGTTTTATGTGGATTCTTGGCTGAGAGGACGTGCCAGAGCTTGGCAGCAGACCTTCTGCTGGCAAGGCCACCTGAGGGATCCCTCACACATAGGGCTTTGGCCTGACTGCACTATAGTTCACAGTGCCCAAGGAGCAGTGTTGGGAGGTAAGTGGAAATTCTCTCGAGCTGAGAGAAACTAACTTAGTTTAAACTGTATGGAAAATGCAATATTGAGATTAAGAAAAACAGTGCTGCATTTGGAAGTTTACAAGAAAATCTAAGCCCCTACAAGGCTGGGTGTGAATGCATTTCTGTAATCCCAACCGTCTAGGAGGTGAGACAAGAGGATCAAGAGTTTCAGCTCAGTCTGGATAGTTTATCAACTTAGCAAGGGTGTGCCCCAAAATAAAAATTTAAAATACAACAATGGCTGGGCATGTAGCTCTGTGTGAGGGCCCTAAGTTCAATTGCTAGGACTGCAAAATACAAAAACCACATAAACCCCCAGTAATAGTGATAGTATACACTTACAAAAGTTGAACACCACACCATCACAACACATGGTTAATGTTTCATGTTCCAATTACACCATGTGGGCTGAGGGCAGTGTCGTTCAGTGGTGTATGCTTACCCAGTAGGCACTGCCCCATACCATGCTGATTCAGTGACACTGTGGCATCTCTTAGTACAGACACTGCACAGAAGTCAGGTGAAGAATTCACACCAGAAAGTAATGTCCTTGCCACTGTTATCCTTGTCAGGAATGACAAGGAAGCTACCTCAGCTCTCCCCCTTCACTGGTAAGGAAGATTCAATACCTAAGTGAAGAATGTGAACATCTTGTGGTTATTACTGGACCAGAACTCCAAATCACTGCCCACATATTTTCTCAGATGACAGAGCCCAAGTAGGGAACAGATGGAGCACCTGGACTTCCTGAAAGGATGCTGTGTTGGAAGGATGTGTCCACAAGTCCCTACCCACCATGTAATAGGTACCAAAGCTTTGCTAAGCCCACTTCAGAACACTTGTTTGAGGTACATTCAATTGAGAAGAACTAGAAAGGGAGATAATACTGAAAACTCAAGACAGAAGCCAGAAGAAAGGCTGTCACCAACCACAAGTCCAGGTCACCACTGAATGGATAGGTAACAGGATGTTCATGACTCATCAAAAGTGACTGTGTGCCTACTGTGTGCCAGCCAGTTTGTGCCACTGGATATGCCAGACAAAACAGACTTGGAGGCCAACTGTGGCCATGTGAAGAAAGATATACTCTGGCTGAAGGTTTTGGTGGCAGGGTAGCAACACTAAGCCCAAAAGCAAAGTGCCAGATCCTCCTCCCACCCAGAAAGGATTTACCAAGCAGCAGAATCACAGGAGACAGTCACTACATGAAGGCCCAGGTCTAAAGCTGTGCTCCCAGACAGAACAGCTAAAGATCTGTGGGAAGGGCAAGGGCAGTGCACAGGGTGGCAGGAGGGTCAGAAAGTGGTTCTGAGAGTCAAGTACAGTACATGCAAGGCTGGCCACAGTGGGTGGGGAGAACCATTAGCTAATAGTGAACTATGATAGATATGTCCTTTCAAAAGCATGAAAGACAGATTAGCAAAAGCAGGTAAGGCCTGTAAGGGGTCATGGCAATCTCCTTTACATCAAACTAGTGGAGGCAGCAGCCGAGGATAGGGAAACAGAATATGCAATACAAAGGAGGAGGGCTGGATTTGGAAACTGTGTGTGTATGTGTGTGTGTAGCTGGAGATGCAACGCATGACTTGTACGTGCTAGTCAAGCACTCTGACATTGAGGTGCACCCTGAACCCTGGAGACACTTTAAATGGGAATGTATGGAAGAGGATCAGGAATAGATTCCAGGAAGAAACAAGATTCAAAATTGTGATACTAGTGTCTAAATGACTGGCAGAAAGATGGATCTAGTGACACACGGAAGGATGCCATAAAGGAATCTGGTTTCAGGAGAAAGCCTAAGACTTCGATCTGGAAGTGACTTTAGAAGACATCTGTCAACATGCATACAGACTTCAGGATAGAGATTTTAGGATAAAGAAGCCACAAGAGAGCCTAGCAAAGACAGCACTAGGAAGCAGAAAATCAGTGATTCAGGGCAGACAAGGACAAATGGGATGGAGCAGGAATGAACAGAAAGCAGGAAGACAAAGCTCCTGGCAATGACACAGAAGATAAGGCTCAAGAGTCCATGGGAAGCAGTCAGGCTGGGGTGGCTGAGTGGTTCTCCATGACCCTCCACGGCTACCATCCCAAAGATCAGCTATCTGAGTAGTGAAATGGAACCATTGGGGTAGAACGGACCTGGGAGATCATGCAAGGAACCACATATCTCTTTCTGAAAACAAGGATACCCAAGTGCAGAAAGTTTTATGCCAAGATTACATAGCTGACCAAGTGGAGAAGCTAGGAATGAAAGCTGTTCTTCCTAATAATATTATTATTATTATTATTATTATTATTATTATTATTATATCTGTTATTCTGTTTCTTTACGTTTTTCTAACACACTTTCTATACAGATGATGTGAGATCAAGTAATTATCTTTTGTTATAATCAACAGTGGAATTAGACCAACACGTTCAATACAACCAGCAGGAACATCCAGGAGTAGGGCAACCCTACACAGAGCCCAATTTTCCAGTTCCTAGCATGGAGCTGTCCTCCCTTGGGCAGACTATGTATTCCTGGTAACCTCCCTGCTCATTGCCAAGCTGCTGGATGCCCAACAGGAGCAGCTCCAGAGGAGCGGGGATGGTGACACGGACGAGAGATGAACTGGGAGCATGGCTCCTAAAGGACACCTGGCCAGGCCTGCAGCCCACCCAGCTTCTCCCAGTGCCATGTATAAAGGCTCAGGCCCCAGCCCAGACACTGCTGGGAGACACGAAACCTTAGGAGGTGGAGAAGCTGGGGACAGTGGGACTCCCGCTCCTTTGCCAGTAACTCTTTCCAGTTCTTTCACATTCTGAGCTGTGGCGAGCACACTCCCTGCTCAAAAGCAATGAGCTAAACAAGCATAAGCTAAACAATCACGAGCTAAACAGTTTTGTGTGAGCAAAACTGTAAGCCAAATGAACCCTTTCTCTTTTTTAAGTTCCTTATCTCAGGTATTTATCAGAATATCAGACAGCTGACTACCAGTCAGCACAGCCAACTAGCCACCCAGAGAATCTAACATGGTCACATCGATGGGTCCTGGCCTGCCCAGCTGGCCTCAGCATCGGCATCAGCAGGATCTCCAGCCCCACCCCAGCAGCAGGAGTGCTGCCGCCTACCCCTGGGTCTTGACTGCCCAGAAGTTGCCTCTTCACTGGCAGAAGGCAACACACTCCAATGTTTTCCAAAGTATAATAAGCAAGACTCTAAATACAGTACTTCCGTGAGCTATTTTCAGGTCACATTACGTGGAAGTCCGAATCATCTCTGGTGCTTTCAGTGTAGAGGCAAGGCCTGACACCTTACTGCACAGGAAGCGGGAGGCTCACCTTATGCCTGCCAGCCACCTGCTCACTTCTCATGGGTGCTCTGCAGGATCTCACTACAATGTACATCTGCTGCACAAATCCTACACATCTACTTCCTGCTGCTGATCTAAGCTGGCATCTTTGGGAGATAAAGGGCACAAAAGACCTTGGGGGGTAAACAATCTAACCCAGCAGAGAAGGCAATAAACTGGCTGAGGGTGTAGCTCTGTCACTTATCTGAAGTCAGCTGGGCAAGGAACAGCAGCCAGCTCCAACAAAATGCACTTAGGGCCAGCACTGGAATAAAATATGCTCAGGAAATGACTGGAATAAAATATGCTCAGGAGATGTGTAAAACACAAGTTGTTAGATGAGCTGCTCCAGGGGCTGGGGATAAAGCTCAGTGGAATAAGCGCCTGCCTAGCAAGAGCAAGGTCCTGAGTTCGATCCCCAGTACCGCCAAAAAAAAAAAAAAAAAAAGATGAGCTGCTCCATACAGCTGCTGAACTGACTCAGTATGAAATCCTTGCAAAATAAATAAATCTGATGGATCTTATTCACAAATGAGAAATGTGAATAAAAGTAACATAGCAACTGACCAGGGACTTCAACTACACCGCTCGGAGGAAGTGACTGCATCTCTGGGTGATGGGGATGGAGGGGGAGGGGGAGGTTAGGCTGCCATATTCAGAAAGGGAGCCTCTGGAGACAGCCACCTACCAGGTTTGGGTCTCACATTGAGACCGAAATTAGGGGTAGAGGTTTTCCAACAAGGAGACATGAATCCAAATGCAGAGGGGAAAGAAAAAGAGCAAGGAAGGATCATCTGCCAAATGTCCATTCTGCTAGGAAAAGAGCACTGTGCTGCAGCTTCGTGTATACCATCTCATGCTCTCCTCGTAACAATCCAACAAGGTGAGCAGTGCTCACATCTTACTGCCAATGAACATCAATTCTGAAAAATCAAGTAGCACATCCCATAAGTGGAAGAGTGGTTCTGTGAGGTGGGAGTGTGAATATGGGAATATCTGCATTTGAAAACGTAAGTCCTTACTTATTTTATTTTGGAGTTTATTTCATTCAACTGGTAAATATTTACACAGCAGTTGATATATATAAGGAACTACTGCTCTAGATACTGGTGACAAAATAGCAAAAATTTCCACAGGTAAAAAGTTTAATCCAGGGCCAGGAGAAAAGTTCAATGGTAGAGTACATGGTTAGCATGCCTGAGGCCCCGAGTTCCATAACCAGCACCAAAAAATAAAAAGTAAAAACAAATCTTAAATTCTAGTGTGCTAATCCTTCACAGTCTTTCTAACTTGGGATCACAGAGAGGAACAACAAAGGATCAGTGACCTAAAGAATTTAATATCCACTACCCACAGGAGAGCTGTACCACATTAGTACTTCAGAGGTCACCTGTCTTGCTTATTCTGATTTTTCGATAACTTACATACACACACACACACACACACACACACACACACACAGCTGCTTAGGTAATATAAAAGTTCCCATACAAGCCAATGGTAAATAGATTCAAAATGCACCCAGATCAAAAGAATCTGTACTAAGTGGAGGCATGATTAGTTCCAGCAGAAAATCACTAGAAGTAAATATTATGAGGCAGTAGACAGTTTTGTGGACTTGAACCAGTACTTTAAAGAACATTTTAGCTGGGCATGATGGCACAGCCTGTAATCCCAACACTCTGGGAGACCAATAAGATCACAAATTAGAGCCCCACCTGGGCAATTTAGTGACTTAGTAAGACGTAAGACCCTGTCTAAAAAGGACTAGGAATGCAACTCAGCATGAGGGCCATGGGTTCAATCCCCAGTGCCACAACACAAAAACCTATAAATTTTAACAAAAGTTGACCATGAAAAAAAGAATATTCTCCATCCTACTGGCTTTCAATTCAATAGTAAACACATTGGAAGATACAGAATACAGAGGGAGGTGTTTTATGTGTCCAACTATTGGATCTTAGCCTTAAGCATGTTGTCTTAGTTACTTTTCTCTCATTGGTGAGACAAAATACCTGATGCCCAGAATTAAGGAAGGAAAGGTTAATTTAGCTTACAGTCAGTTTGTGGAGGTTTCAGTCTATAATCAGCTGGTTCTAAGGCAGGGAGGCAGGGCACAGGGGCAACACTTCAAAGTAGCACAAGACAGCAAAACGTGGCAAAAGCAAAAGGTGGGGGCCAAGCCTCTTTTCCTCCCTTATATTATAAGCCGGCTACCCTCATCTAGGGGGCATGTAGCATGCACACACTCTCCATGCCTTCCTCTTGCACAGGTTCATGACAAATACAAAGTAAGGACCTTGGCTCCTGCTCAGTCACTTTGTTAACCTTCTAAACTTCTCACGCTGACACAATGAACAAAGCCCTAGAGCCAGAAGGGCCAGGATACAGAACTGCTGAGTTACTTAGTTAAGTTTTTAGACTCCTCAACTTGACACAATGTATCAACTATAACACATGTCATTTTGTGACTTTTCCCCCTCATTTCCTCTTCACTTCTTTCCATCCAGTGCACCAGGCCAGGGGCTGGAGAGCACAGCTTAGATGTGTGGCAAATGGGAATGACTGTTGAAGAAGCTAAGCGAAGTATCTGAGTTCATCCATTCTACTGGCAAATGGGAATGACTGGTGAAGAAGCTAAGGAAGGCACCTGAGTTCATCCACTCTACTCTTTTAACTTTTCAATATATTTGATCATTTGCAAAAAAATGTTTGAACAAATGAAAGTTATGCAGCACTTCAAAAGGCTGAGATGCAGAGGTATGAAAATGGTATCATTCATCAAACTTAGGGAAAATGCTCAAAGATAAACTCTGCATAACTTTGATCTTCAGATCCTAAATTATCACTTTACACCAACATCCTTAGAAATTATAAAAAAGCCCTTAGCAAGACTTAGTGTCACCTGTGGAGTCCACTTCCCTAGGCCCAGGCTGCTACTGAGCCTCACACCTTATCCCCCTGGAGTCAGCCCCAGGGCCTAGGAGATACTCTGCTACGAGGCAACCCATTCTCTCAAAGCCACATGGTCTTCTCAGAGTGCCACAGATGTCCTCTTCTAAGGATGCTGGAGGGACCAAAGGGTTAAACAGGGCAGTTTGTTTCTATGCCTGCAGCTGGCAACAGAGTGGAAAGATTCATTGCCAAGGGATGGAATTCATGCAAATGGCAACCATCTCTATCACTGGACTTTCCAGGAAGCAGGGGAACAGAGCTCTGAATGGGAAAGGAAATCTGTTACTCTCCATGATTTCATCCGGAAGGAAGGGAGAGCTACTTGAGTCCGGCGCTGGGCTGACTAGCCCTTCACTGACCTTCCTGTACCCTCGCGCCATCCATTCCCCATCCACCCTCTATAAAGGGGCAGCTCTCTTCTGTGCTCCATAGGGATTCACAAGATCCCACACAGTCTCCCTGGGGCCACAAATGCCTCCTAGGGCTGGGGCTTACCTATGTCACTCAGCAGGGTAAGGATGGCTCCTTCCCGCAGGCCACAGCAATTCTCAAACTGGTTCAGGTACTGCCAAGAGTAGAAAAGAAAATCAGTGCATGTGGTCACAAGTTACCAATCAGCCTCATTGTGCACCACCTGCTGAGCCCACCTGAGTGGGAGCACTGGCCCTGGGCTTTGGGGACCTCACTCTGCAGAGCCCTGGCAGCAAGGCTGGTGGAAACTGGTATAAGTTGAGAAGGCAGAGGCAGTTTCCTGAGGCCCTCCCATGTTCACAGCATGGGTCCTGCTAGGAAGTGTCGACTCACTCTGAGGTGAGGAAGTTTCTAGCCTCACCTGCTGCCACAAGTCGTATGGAGGAGGCCAGGGCCTGAGATCAGCTGCAACTGTGTCAGCTCTGGAGAGTCCCACAGCCACCCGCTGACCACTTCCCTGACATAGCTTGCCACATGGTAGTGACAAGGCAGGAACATTAGGCATGCACTTGCTGGGAGCCCACTCTGGGCTAACCTCTGGACCAGCATGGCAAGGCTCGGCTTGTGTCCTCATTTCCCTGTGCCCTCAGAGTTAAAAGTGCTGGTCTCTCTGGCGCAGGGACGAGGAAACAAACCAGAGGAGTCCAACATATGCAGCACACATAGGATTATAAGCAGGTTCAGAAGGGAAAGCCAAGAACCTCCTGATGCACATCTAATACTTGGCCCTTGGCCTGAGAGGCTACTCCATTTGCTGAGGGGCTCAGCATGCTGCTGCACGTCCGTCTCAAATAGAGACAGCAGAAAAAGTTACTTCCCAACTGAGGCTCAAGGCCATGGGTTAATATTTACATTCTTCAACTTAAGAGGCTGTTTGTTTATCTATGCAGCACTCATTTTGGGCTTTTTCGGAATGAGTCTTGCTATGTTGCCAGGCTGACCTGAACTCCTGGGTTCAGGCCATCCTCCCTCCTACCAGAATTAACTCTTTAAGTCAGTTCTGACCTTGGTATTTGCTTACATGCGGGCCAAGTGTGTCTCTGTGCCCACAGGTACAGATTTTTAAAGGTAGAGGGGCTGCCTCATTTGGGAAGCAGAGGGCATACGGTTCACAGTGCCTACCCTGGCACTGTGCTTCAAGGTCAGGCCCCTAGGGTGCCCCCCTCCCCAAGCTTCCTGCAGCCCACACCAGGCAATGTCATCATCTTTGTCCTTGGCTCATGGGCTCTTTGCTCTCCAGCAGCAAGTCACCACACCATTACACCATGGGTTTATCTCCACACAACCGCACCCAGTAATGGATGAGTGCCACAAGGTCAGGAAAATACGGAAAGAACTGTCAAGTTCTCCATTTCTCATCAGTTATCAGTGCTGCTCCTGGGTCATGCCAATGACTGTTCACATTCTGTCTGATGCTACACCTTTCCGGGGACATGACCACAACCCACTATGGGACAGTCACTCATGCAGATTGACCCTTGTGGAAATTTCCACTTTATAAGATAAGAGTAGTGAGAAAAGCACACAGTGTGCCTCGGAACTGCCATATCCAGATGGAACAAAAGCATGGGCAACTGCCACCCTGACCCTCCCAAGTCACAGACTTTCTGGAAGGAAGAGCTGAGAAGGGCTGTGCTAAAAGCAGATTAAAAGGAAAATCAAAACATTCTCTTTTCCTGTTATACTGATACAGGCAATGTCACAGACCTGAGCTCTGCTGGGCTCTATGAGGCCAGCAATCAGCCACACTCCTGGGCCTTGGTGCCTGTCCACAATTCTATCATGTACCAAAATCACTGGCTCTTAAAGGCCATAATTGTGATGCTGTGTGAAAGCAGGTTGTGGAGAACATCTTGGAGGTGGCATAGGGAATGGTCCCTGAGGTCAACCTCTGGCCTCTCAGAGGAGGTGATATAAGGCAGGAAAAGGCAGAGCCCCAAGTGAGTCAGAGGTGGGTCCAAACCACAGCCTGGTTCCTGGGTGACTAAGCCAGCCCCCTTCCTGCTATACTGTCTCACACCTGGAAAAAGCCTTTTCTTGTAAGGACAGCAGCGAGGTCAACCCTGAAAGCCTAAGGTGCCCCTGACAGCTAAAGGAAAAGAAGTTTTGGATTTCATCCAGTCTCTCTTTATGGCTCAGCTCAGATGATGGGTTTTTCCCCATCATTTTAGTGATCATGGTACAGGATGTACAGAGTCCTTCCCTGGCTTCCACGTCAAAGCATGTGATTCATGGGCACAGCAGCAGGTATGAGAAGGACAAGCCTGCTGAAGTCACTGTGGCTCCCTGAGCTTGTTGGTGACAACATCAGTGAAAAGATTGCTTCCTCCACTCCTGGCATCCTAGCCCTGCCCAGATGGGCCGAGCACCACTGAAAACTTTACCTTACGGAGGTCTCCTCCTTGGCAGTACTCCATAGCCAATAGGGGCAAGTCATTGGGCGCCATGTTCTGCATACCCTCAGGGACATCTCGGGCAGCTACCACATTGGGGTGGTTCAGCCTGGGAAGAAGGAGAAACCAGTGAGGGCAGAATCTGGGCTTCAGTGTGAACTTACTTCTCCTCCATGTCCCAGCTGAGCTCACCTTCTCACGGAAGCCTGAGACAAGGTTAGCCCTAGAGAACACAGAGGAAGGCGGGGCGCACAGTCAGATGACTGACTTCCCTTTGCACCTAAGTTAGTAGCAGCCACCTGCTCTATTTCCAGCACCCTGAACTCAAACACCCTATCACTGCACCTGTGTCATGTAATGGTCTTTAGTGTGCCCATCCCAAGTCCTCATCACTCTACAAAACTGTTTCTAAAAGCAGAGAAAACAGAGGGTCTTCTAAGCTCATGCTGCTCAGGGTAGACACTGTGTGCTAGTGCCTACTCTTTGGATGAGGTCAGCAGAGGGAGCACCTGCTTGCTGTCCTACAGGCTGCATTGTGGAAAGACAGCATCCACCTGGCAAGTGACAGACCTGTCTCCACTCTACTGGCAATGGATATTAGAAGGAGGCTGACAGTACAGTTAGATACTACCCTAGCATTGGAAATATAGAAGGATCTTTCTGGTGACGAAGGAAAATTCACATGATGATTATTTATTTTTGAGATAGGGCCTTGCAACATTATGTTGCCCAGGTCTGGCCTTGTATTCCTAGGCCCAAGTGATCTTCCCACTTCAGCTTCCCAAGTAGCTGAGTCTTCAGGTGGGTGTCATTGCACTTACATATAATAACTACTTTAAATTATTTACTACAAGAAATAAACATGACTAAGATCCAGTAACATCTTTAAATGTCACTCTGTCAGGAATCTCCAGAAGAGGAGAGCCATCTGTCATGGCCGCAATCTAAAATATTCCCCAAAAGTCTCATGGGATCGGAGATGGGGACTGGTCAGAAGGGGCAGGTCATCAGGGGTATGACTTGGAAGGGTGTATTTTTGTTCCTGGCTCCTCCCTCTACTCTCTGCTGCCATGTCTTCCCTCTATGCCATTTCTGCCTTACAGTCCGCTCACCATGGACTGAACCCACTGAAACTGTGAGCCAAAATAAACCTCTCCTTCTTTAATCTGCAGGTAACAGGTATTTTGTCCCAGTGAAGGAAAAGCTAACATCATGTATCTACACAGCTTGGCTGAGGTCCCAGTGGTATAGATCTCATTTCAATGTCCCTAGGCTGCTGTACTGGCTCTGGCAGCTCTGCCCAGGCCTCACCTTCTCATGATCTGGATCTCCAGGCACCAGCGCTCCCGGTTTCGTGGGCTGAGCTCCTGCCGGCACTGCTTGATGGCAATCTGCTCACCTGTTTCCTATATGAAGAGAACTGGCAGAATGAACTAAGCATGTGATAACCTCTTGTGGCTGGAAGGGGTCACAGGTCTCCCTGAGACCTGGGGTACTGACCTGTAGAGTCTGGGGTATCCCTACCACATGCCCCTCAGTCTGCTCTTCTCCCACGCAGTTTCTACCCACCTAGAGTCTCCAAAGCCTGCTCTGTCCCCGCCCTCTTCATGAAATCTCTGCTGACTATGCCTGCCCGTGGAGATTTAAATTTCTCTCTGAGCTCCACCTCACTCTGTGTTAGGTTAAACCCAAGGACACTGCTAATATTCGGCCACTTTTTTTTTAGTGTGAATCCAGGGCCTTCACACTGAGCTGCGTTCCCAGGGCTTTTTTAATTTCTTACTTTGACACAGAGTCTTGCTAAATCACTAGTTGCCCAGGCTGGCAACTTGAGATCATCCTGCATTACTCTCCCTCAGTGCTTGGATTACAGGCATGTGCTACCATGCCTGGCTGGCCATTCTGACCTATAAAGATGGTACTTTCATATAGCTTAACCCAATGTCACATTGAGCATCTTCAGTGTTTCATGTAAGAGTTTTGTGTATTGAGGGAATACAAGTTAGCAGAGTAGACAGGATGCAGGGCAGCTCAGACTCCAACTCTGTCTACTGCCGGCTACATGACTTTGGCAAACCATGTGGTCTGACTGTCTTTCCTATAAAAAGGTAACAATGCCAGCCATCTGCCAGGCTGCTATGAAGATGAGCACTGACAGTGTCCAGCCCTTAGTAGGTGTTCGATGACATCGATGTGGGGACTCTCAATGTCATGATGTAGGTATCCTGTCCTTAGAATCCTCTGGAGCCTGGCTTCCACCTGCCTTCCCAGCCACTCTTGCATAGCTTATGCCTGTGACACTGTACCCAGATCAGACCATCTGCCCCAGTTATGCGGCACAGGACCTTGCCTTCACTCTGTTCCTGCAAGAGGTGGTTCCTTCACTGTATTCATACTAGTCAGTTCTTCTCTATGAGGAGACAGATTTCCTTCCTCCTTTTTTCTTTCTGAAATTATAGACATGTCCATCTCCATGGGCTTTGGCTTCTACACTAGGAAGCAGCACATCCTCCACTATGTTTTCTTCAAGGACAAGAAGGGAATCATTGTTTCTAAGACTGAGTAACTAGTTCCTAAGGATTAAGAAGCCAAGAAGCCAAGGGGGACCCTGGGACTAGTGAGGGGCTGAGGCTGTGTGGTGCTGTCAACATAGTGAATGGCTCTGGTTCAAGCACTCCAGCCATCACCACTAAGCCACTGCTCTATCTTTTGGGCCATGGGCTTCTCCAGGATGGCTAAGGGACACCGGTGTCCCTAGCCACAGTTGATCTCAGAACCACTGAGCAAGTTGACTCATGTCATTCTCTCTGGATCCCTGTATGAAGTATGACTTGGAGACACATCACAGCCAACTGGATGGCAAGGTAACTACCAAGATTCTACAGATTCCACACTGTATGATACTTTCACCTTCACACAATTCTCCATGTCAACCTACAAAAGGCAAACAACTGCACCTTCAAGGGCTGAGTATATAGTTCAGTGCCATAAGCAC
Source organism: Dinomys branickii (assembly GCA_004027595.1). Taxonomy (NCBI): domain Eukaryota; kingdom Metazoa; phylum Chordata; class Mammalia; order Rodentia; family Dinomyidae; genus Dinomys; species Dinomys branickii. The sequence goes on along the minus strand of PVLD010017410.1, from coordinate 23,822 downwards.
TTGCCTGGCAAGCTCAAGGTCCTGAGATCGATTCCCCATACCAAAGAAGAAAAACAACCTTCAGAATCAGCCACATTTGACCTAGGTAATACTGTCGGCCCCTTTGGAAGATGTCCTGTTAGACAATCTTCCCAGCTTTCTCATTTTATGAAACGTGGGACTTCAAAAAGACGTGCAGAGGATGGGCAAGACCTCACAATGCACACAGCTACAGCAATCAAAGTGTACCACAGTCTCAAGTTAACATGTTTTTAACAGCTATAATGATGTTAATTCATGCAACATACAACTAATACATTGAAAACATACAATTCAATGGTTTGTGGGATACTCAGAGTTGTGCAACCAAAACCACAACCAATATTAAAACATGTTCACCATCCTGCAAAGATCCCCATTCCCCATCAGCAAGCACTTCATTTTCCTGAGCTCTTCTAGCCCTCTGCAGCCCCTAATCTATGGCCACCTTGGAACTCTGAGATTTTAAACCAAGACACTGGAAAATCTGTACTTATCTAGCTTCAACACATGGTGTATTAGTCTTCTGCTGCTGCTACAGCAAATCACCACAACCTCATGGCTTAAACAATACAACTTTATCCCTACAGCAGCACCTGACATTGAGCACAGCAGCTTGCTTTCTGGAGGCTGCAGGGAGAATCTGCTTCCTTGCCTTCTGCAGCTCAGAGGCTGCCTATGTTCCAGGGCTCATGGCTCTCTACCTATCCTCAAATCCAGAAACTGCCAGTTCTGTCTTTCTCATCTTGTGTCACTCTAGTATCTCCTCTCCTGCTTCCCCCTTCTAAGGGCCCTGTCACTGCACCAGCCCAACAGAAGATCGAGATAATCTCTCTCTAAGACCAGGTCATTAACAACTTAAAGAGTCTGCAACCTTGATTCTCGTTTGCCACACAGCCTCTCATTTTCACAGGCTCAGGGAATCCCCAGATTAGGACAAGGAAATCTTTGGGGGGAGCTATTATTCTGTCTACCACAAATAATAATACATCTCCTTCACAACACATGACATAATCAGACTCAAAAGGTGGGTATAAATGATTTAGGGAATCTGTCAGGCTATCTACTGGTAACTGTAGATACAACACAAATATTGCTCAACACAAATATTGGACCTAACACACAGTTGTCACTGGTCCCACCCAGAAACCAGGAGTAGATTTTTGTATAGAAAATTGATACTAAGGACTGATGATTTGATACTGGCCTTAAATCTTCAAAATAAAGCTAAAAACAATAAATCAAGCAATATGAACACTGAACAAACCTTTAAACAATTGAGCAGCAATCAAGACCTACTCTTGTCCTGCATCCTGTGAGGAGCTCAGCATGGTCTTACAGCTATAGGGGAACCTGATTTCCTAGACCTGGAGATGGCTGAGATAAAGACGTACAAATTTTCCTCTACTCAGAGGTCCTCATCTGCCTCTTAAAACACTGCAGCACATTCCACTTCTTCCATGAATATTTCATTTGAGACAGAATGACTTCCTCTTACTAAAAATATACCTGCTCCTGAAAGCAAAATTCAACTGACTAGTACAAAAATAGCCTGGGAATACTGGATACAAGCCCTGGGGAGTTTGTTCATCACCAGCAGAGAAGCTCAAACAGCAGTGGATGACTTACTTCATTTTGTCAGGAACCCCCAGGGAGTCTTAGCTCTGTTCTGTGGATACCCAAAGTTGGCCTGCTCTGGTAGGGCAAAATTTAAAATTGATTTGTATTTTGAGATAACAGGGAAGGGAAACAACAATATTAATCTATACAGGTGTAGCTGAATTTGAAGGTCCTAACATTTGTAATTCTTTGCTTTTTATACAATATAACACTTACATATAAACGTGAGTATTTTATAAGGTGTAAAAAAGGCAGCGAGTAAGGGGACAAACACTTCAGACTTCCCATGGCTCCCAAGAGGTGTTTCAGCAGAGGTGACCAGAATGTAGTGTGCCTGGGAAACAAAAGGCTGACCCAGCCCCTAACTTCCCTTCTTAATAGGCCATAGAAACATGCAGGAGGGGCTGGGGGTATAGCTCAGTGGCATAAACGCTTGCCTGGCAAGCGCAAGGTCCTGAGTTCGATCCCTGGTACCGGAGAAAAAAAAAAAAGAAACACGCAGGAGGCTAAGAGCTACATCTAGACCCTTATCCCATACAACCATCCACACAGGCCACAGTGGTATAAGGAGCAATCAGTAATAACCTCCTCACTCCTTCTCAGACTCTGAGTATTTAAGAAAGAAGGTGCAAAGCTGGGCTTGAAGAGATTTGGGGATGGAGCCAACTGGGAAGGCTGGCTTCAGTGTCCCCCACTTTCTTGACAAGTGACATGAACACTTGCCCCCAGCATTGCCCAGTCCTTCTAAGAGGACCATGACTTCAACCCTCCTCCCTATGGCGCAGGCACCCAGTGGGCCCAGAGGCCTCTGATCTCACCTACAGGAGGCAGGAGCATGGCTCTGAGATAAAGGTGTGACTCTTTCCTCCTTTGCCTGGCAAATGTGTGGTGTGTGGGACACTACTTAGGCTTTGGGTTCAGCCATAATGGAAATGACTGTACTCTTCCAATGATGCCAATTAAAATGAAACATGGCCTCTGACTCATAGTGAGCCTTGGATAAACTACAGCACTATCACTTCTTTTTTCTGGTCCAATGTTAATGTTGCTCTAACCAGTTGACTTTTCTTTTCTTTTTCCTGTCTGGTTATCTAAACTCCTTTCAAGATCCTGCTGAAGTCCCATTTTGCCTCTGAGCATTCAAAAGAGAGACCATGGTTAGAGCACCTAGAATACCTGGCATTCCACACTCTCTACAAGACATAACTGGTTATCACCGCCATACAATTTAGTGCTTACATCTAGACTTAGTCAATATATTCCCACACATTCATTTTATCACCTCAGTTAGAAGGCAAGTATGTGAAGGACAAAGTCTTCTCTTTTTCCCTCTGTATCTCAAACAGAGCTCAGGCTCATGACTATTTTATTAGTGAACGAGGGTGGTAGTGCATGCCTGTAGTCCCAGCATTCTGGGAGGCTGACGTAGGCAGATTACAAATTTGGACTCAGCCCAGGCAACTTAGCAACTTAGAAAAGCCCCATCTCAAAATCAAAAGTAAAAAATGGTGGGCAATATAGCTTAAGGTGAAGAGGTACAATGCCTAGGATTGGAGAAGAGCTTGTAATGAAGTGACATGAGATGGTGGATGAGATCTGAACGTTAAATCATGCAGGTAAGCAAAAGTACGTTTATACTCAGGAAAATTCAGTACTGCTTCATAGGAAGGACAACTGATAACACCTTTCCTTGTAACAGGAAGTACATTCATTACTTCCTCTATTTTCACCGTGACCCCAGGCTCCAGGCAGCACTTCTTGGCCACTTTCAAATGCATGGAGATAGACACCTCAAGGCATCCTGGGCCATCTCTAGATGCTTCCAGAGAGGAGCTGCCCCATGTCCTGCTGGTTGTGTTGGGGAACCAGGCTGGAGAGGATCAGTATCTTAGAACCTCATAAAGCATGTGGGAAATTGTGACTCAAAGTTAAGAATGTGGCAAGTGGCAGAATGGGGATCTAAACCAAGGTCTATGATGGGTGAATCACCCCCTTTACTTCTAAAAGTTGCTGCAGGCTGGGGTTACTGTACTTACTTCCTTTCTTCTTTCACGAGTAACAAGTGCTTATTGAAAACATCACCTTGTCTATGTCAAAGAACAGTCTGTGCTGAGGCTTGGGCTGGGGATTTAAGGGTTTATACACCAAGGAGGAATTGTCATTGCCTATGCTGTGGAGAATCTGGGAAACCAGGGAAAATGAGGCTGTGGTCAGTTATTACACTACGCTTCCTTACTGGGAAATACAGACAGTACTCTTATCCAACCTGCTTGGGACCAAGTAGTTCAGATTTTGGACTTTTTTTTTCAGGCTTTGGGATATTTGCATATACATAATAAGGTATCTTAGGACAGGATCCACGTCTAAGCACTCAATTCATTTTTGTTTCACAATACCTTATCCACATAGCCTGACAGTAATTTTATACATATTTACAGTGCCTCTGCCTTCTATGACATGTCAGGAGGCTAGGTGTGGAACAGTCTACTTGGGGCACCACTTGGGGCAAGCTGTTCTGGATTCTGGGGCATCTCTGGATTAAGAATGTACAACCTGTACTCACTCTGGAGTTCTCTGTTGAACAAGGAAGACTTTTTTATCTTGGCTTCCAAAGGGTTTTTCTGTCAATATTTCAAAATGGTTTTGAATGACTACAGAGAACAAAGGAGTATCTACAAAACACTGGGAATGTTGGGGGGGCGGTCCCTAACCTTGGTCCCTCAGCTGGACAAGTCACAGGGGAGAATCTAGGACTTGAGAAGTTGCAAATTACAATTCCAGCTTCATTTACTAGCCTCACATTCCATAACCTCCCTGTGCCTATTTCCTCAGTTATAAAATGGGAACAGACAATACTTTCTTTGAGAATTATTGTGAAAATTGGAAATAAAGCACGTAAGAGATGCATCTTCCCGGCAATAACTTAGTAGTGTGCTTGCCTAACATGCATGAGGCTATGGGTTCAATTCTCAGCAGTGGGTGATAAAACCATATAACATACTTAGGCCAATGCTGGTATAGAGTAGGTTCTCAATAAATTAGTCTGAATATCAGGCCCTACTTTTCTGACTGTGGGTACTAATGCTTAGGCTCTCCGAATAATTTCTCCTTTGACAACTAGAAATGTCTCACTTGCAGATGAGACAAAGCACAAGGTGTGTAAAAAAAAAAAAAAGCACAAGGTGTATGTGTGCTAAGCACACACTTATGTGTCTGCATAGGCACTTGCTCTTGACCACAGTGATGTAACCAGTATCTTCTCTGCATCCAAGAGACTGCACAGACGCTCTGCCTGCTGTTCACCTTCTGATCTTGGATGCTAACTAAAGACTTCCCCAACTCCCAAGTCAGCCCTCAGGGCTTCCCAAACCAAAGAACAACCCACAGCCAAGTGCAGGAGGGGCGAGGGTCCTGGACTGAGCAGACTCATCAGTAAGCACTAGGAAGTATCTGTGCACATTCCACACCTCCCTTCCCTCCCCTTCCTGGCTGCTACCTACCACCCAGGCCTGTGCATTTTACCTGAAAGTATCTCTAAATCTACCTACTTCTCCCCATCTCCATGACTTCTCCCACAGCTTTGTAACTGTCTCTCTACATTCCTGGGCAGCGCTAGTGATGCCTAGGGTCAGCCCTGAGAGTCAACTGTTCAGTAGGAGTTTGGTGAAAACAGGTGGTCCAACTGTTGGTGGCCTGGAATCATCACTGGTGAGAATAAGTTACTCTATGGAAATGGTCAGCACTAAAAATCAGGGCAGTTTTATAGACGCTTGCAAAAATTTTGCGATGCCATACCCAGTGCCTGGCTCCCTTCTAATCCATTCCTGCAGTAAGAACGAACTTCTCTTCAATACCTCCATGCCTCTTCCACCTCCCCACCAACAGACCAAAGGAAAACTTCCTCAGTTGGAGGTGGCCCAGGTTCTGGAGGCATGGGCAAAATTTATCCAATACATCAAGGAGAGGCAGGCCTGTTCACACCAAGACCCACAAGAAAGGCAATGCTGCACAAAGGCAGGGTACTGTCAATGAGTCTCTGCACGGTGACTCTTGCCTTCTGTCTTGAGCCGCCTGGCTTCCAGGCTCCCTCCAGTCCCACGAGCCCTTTCTTGGGGAAGGCACTCAACCTCAGAATAAGATCTCACTGCATCAGGTCCTCTCCTCAGTTACACTTATAAGTGGAGTATCCTTTCATAATTAGTTGATAAACAGTTTTGATAAATACTTATGCATGAACTGTGTGATTTTATGCATCTAACAACGTATATAAAATCTCTGCTATAGGGGAATCAAAGAAACCCAAAGCCCAATGCAGCTCTGGCTCACAGGAACTAAGAGACCTGATGGGATGCTCCTCCTACACACAGCCAACAAGGCAGTGGCCAAGAGACACCAAATAAGGCGAGCCGAGTTCAAGAGAAGACCAAATTCCTAAGGGAGTGATGGTCTATGGAGGGACTGGGAGGAGTTGGCCAGGTCCTGGAGGTGTGGGCAGAATTTATCCAACACACTGAGGAGAGGGAGGCCTGTCCACACCAGGACCCATAAGAAAGGCAATGTTGGACAGAGGCAGGGTACTGACAAGTTAAGGATAGGCCTCAAAAGACAGGAGTTCAGCTTTTGGCTTTTCAAAAATAAAGAACAAATTAAAGCTTCTGAAAAAAAGAGAAAGAACTGAGAAGCAGTAATTCAAGGGACTAATCTACACATATACATACATATCCCCATCTACAAAGCCAAACATAAATTCCCTCTGCCTATCTCCTTTCAAGCCCAGAGGCCACTCTGAGCTAGAGACGGGAGGCACAGCGCACACATGGACACATCTTTTTGAAGGAAACAAGCATGTCTCTGGCTAAGATGGCTTTCAGAACCACTAAGCACTAGGTTTATGTGGGGCCACAGATGGAGCTGGCCATTCTGTTGTAATGCTGATCCTGATTCTCCTTTGACCAGGACAAACTTCAGGCAGTTAGGTTTCCTAAGGCCTCCCCAGCCACAAGGTGTGCTGAAATCCCAGCTTCCAAGTTGGATGTATGAATGTTACCACCTGTGGAGCCATATGCAACCATCCAGCTCTGGTCCCCACACTTCTCCAGGGGTCCAAAGTAATAAAATAGAAGTTTCCATGCAACACTCTCCCCAAATCATTCATCATGGGCCACGCATGTGCCACACCTGGTACTAGAGGTACCCAGAGGAAAGGAGGCGTCCCACAGCAGGAAGGTGGAGCTGCCAAAGGTTACATGCTCTCCATAGGTGGGATTATGGATCAGATAGCGCAATTCTGGGAAAATAACTTGTACGATGAACTAGTATCTTAAAGAGATTCCTGCAGAGGATTTCTGATCTTCTAATGCCTATGTAAACCAAATATGGGAGAACTGACACCTCTAATGTGAGAAAGTCACCTCAGACACAGAAAGACCAAACACACGAAGCTTCTAATTAGGTCCAAAAAGAACTTGGCCCAAATAATTCAAAATTATAGAAATTAGCTACAATGTGAATTTCTACCCCCCTCTCCACTACAGTACTGGGGGCTGAACCCCAGGCCTTCTCACTAAACTACATTCTGTCTTTTATGTTTTTTTGAGACAAGATCTAGTTAAGTTGCCAGGGCTGGGCTCCAACTTGGGATCCTCCTGCCTCAGCCTTCTGAATAGCTGGAATTAGAGATGTGTACACACAGCCATCCATTACTTTTTTTTTTTTTTTTGTACTGGCAATCAAACTCAGGACCTTGCATTTGCCAGGCAGGTGTTCGTGCCTATAAGCTATATCCCTGGCCCCATCCACTATCTTTAATAAATAGATCATTCTTATTGTCATGAGGATCTATGTATTTTGTGCCGTACAGTACAAGCAATACTGGAAGGGATCGTAATGAGCAGGTATTTAAAAAAATATTTTAAGTAAATAAATTTTAAAATGTTTTGTAAAATATTTCATTATTCTCATGAATTTTTCTCTTTGTAGGTTTTATAATATGTATCAATATACAATGTATTTGTCCACGATAATTTTTTTTTTTGAGACAGGGTCTTGCTCTGTAGTTTAGACTGGTCTTGAGTTCACTACATAGCCTAGACTGGTCTTGAACTCCCAGTGATCCTCCTGCCTCAGCCTCCCAAGTGCTGGGATGACTGGTGTGCACCACCACGCCCTGCTGGTGCATGGTTTTCCGATGTCAGCAAAAACCTATGAACTAAAATACGTAATTGGGACTGAGCTTTTTTTTTTTTTTGTACTGTTTTGGCGTCATACTTCTTAAAGTTTTGAGTCAGCTTAGCCTGCCTGAGGTCCCCTCCCAGTTCCCTTTCAGAAGCCCTCTGGGCCGGAGCACAGGAAGCTCTCCATCCACTCAGAGCGCAGGGCCGAGGACGGGGACCTGACCCCTGCCCTCACGGCGCCTACCTGGTTGTGCCAGCGCATGACGTTTCCAAAGCCCCCTGTCCCCAGCCGCTCTTTCATTTCCCAGGACCCGCAGGTCTGCGTTGGCAGCGAAGGTGACCAGCTCATGCTGCTGCCTCCTGACTCTGCAAGCGAGTAGGGTGGGGAAGAGGTTAAGAGAAACCACCGAGCGGGCGGCCACGGAGCCATCGCCCCTGCTGGAGGGTGCAGCCCCCAAGCCAGCTCTCCTCCGGGAAGGGGTGGGTGGGGCCCGGGCTGCCCGGGGCGAACTCTCCCCGCGGCCTTAGGCAGCCGCCCCGGAAGGGCCCCGGCTCGCCACCCGGCCACGCGTGTCCACAGGGTGCAGTGTCCGGGCCGCCCACAGCCCCTCCAGAACACGCACGCACCTGGAACCCCGCTTTCGGCGCCCCCAGCTCTCGCGCGCCGCCCGGCGGAAGGGCGCGGGGCGCCGCGGAACTCACCTCACCTTCGGGGGCACGGGGGAGGGGCGGGGCGGGCGGGCAGCGACACCCGGACCCCTGCTCTGGCGCGCGCCCCAGCCTCCTCCTCAGCGCTTCCGGGTATGATGTCATGGCCACGTGACCAGCCCTTAAAGGGGCCGCGCGGGGCACCAACAATCCGGGGTTCTGGCCGGGCCGGCGGCCCTGAGTGGGGGCGGGGGTGGGAGTCGGAGACACCCCCTAGGTGAGGGGTAGACGGGCCTAGAGTGGGCCCCGCGCCGCGAGGCAGGCGGTACGCGACATGGGGATTTCCTGCTGCCGGAGCTAGGAATTCCCCATGCCGAGTGAATAGGTGTGACAGGGTGTGTCGCCAGGGAGGCCTCCAGTTAGGCCACGCTGGGCTCGGCCTAGGAGCCAGAGGGCGTGGCGCGTCTGCAGACAGAGATCCCAAAGTGGAGCGGGCTGCGGATGCCACGGTTCATTGAGCGTTTGTCACAGTCTCGGGGAGACAGGGGCTCCCAGGGCAGGAGCCAGGAGCTGGAGGAGGCCCCCAGGGAGCAGAAGCTCTCTCCCAAGCTAGCTACTCGGAGAACAGAGCCCAGCGGGGCGCTTGGGACTCGGGCCGACCCTCCTACAGCCAGACCGCTGGAGGGCAGAGTGCTGGTCACAGACACTTGCTGAGCTCTGCAAGAACCGGACCACCCGCACGGAGTCCAGTGGCGGGCAGCCCACTGGCACGGAGTCCAGAAGCACCGAGCCTAGAGGCACGGGCCACAGGCACAGAGTCCACGGGCATTGAGTGCAGGGGCATAGAGCTGGAAGACCTAGCTGAAGAGTAGCCAGAGGTTTTGGCTTCTGTGCCACAGAGTTTGAAAACATGTGCTGATCTTATGATGGCGTACAACTAATATGTGCTAATCCTGTGGTGATACAAATACATTTTTCTTTAAAGTGCAAATACATTTTTTAGAAAACATTTTTATAAGTTTCTCGGAAGGGTTCACTAGATAAGTTCTTTTGGTGCATGGGCCATATGGTTGCAAGCTATGGCACAGGCACACCGGTTGTATGGCTATCACAAGCTAGTTTAGATTGAGAAAGTAAGTTTAGAACCATACAGGCGCATAAGATGGCTTTTCTTCTGCGCACATCACTGAGCTTACCAGAATTTCCTGAGGCCACCTGGCCACCATCAGGGAACACTGGCCCCAGCTTGCTCCTTAGAAGTGACAGCTCCCACCCCCAAAAAGAAACAAAAGACGAAAACGGAGTAAAGTCAGGCTACACCGCAGTCTCAGTCCCAGCACCGCTGGAAGTCTCCAGACAGCACCACCTGTGGCGCACTCCAGCCTCTCCTGGGCCTCTACAAACAGCAAGGGCTTCCCCGCTGCCTTTCTCAGGCGCGCGTGTGTGTGTGTAAAACATATTAAAAGAAACCTGGAGATAATAAAACTTGGTTTTGGGAAGTCCTTACTTTGTGCCAGGCATTATCTTGAACTATTTAGAGTTCTCCATTCAATCATCAGGACAAGCCTACAAACTGAACAATCCCACACCACTGTTAACTATTACTTCCATTTTTCCAGTGAGAAGACTGGTGAAGAGGAAGGACAAGCCTTTATCCCTCAGGCACAGAGGCACTAACTGGAAGAACTGAATTTCAAACTCAGGCAGCTGTTCCCAGGCCCAAATTCTTAATACCTGGTTGGAAGGACCATGCTGAGCAGGTCACAAGGGGACCAACTTAATTTTTAAATCCAGAGCCTATTATGGGCTGCCTGTATCATAGGACTAGTTACTTAACCATTCTAAACATGCATTTCCTCTTCTTAGAATGTAGGCAGTATTAGGTTGAATTGCATGAAATTTATTTTAGAAATCAAAGGCAGTTAAAACATCAGCAACAAAGATTAGCAGTTTCATCTGGGTGGGACTAACAGTGGCAGAACATCAATGCTTAAGTCAAAGGAGGCTAGCAGAGTTGTGCAGGGCCAACAGGATGCTGGGAGGAGCACAGGGGGCCCATCTGCCCAAACTGCCAGGTACTGAGGTTAACTGAGTGACTTGTGTCAAAAGTAGGTGCCAGTCCTCTGTGCGTGCCAGCATTGTTGGGAATTGAACCACAGGCTTCATGCATGGTAAGCACGTACTCTACCACTGAGCCACAGCCCTAACCCCTGCTTAGCATTTCTTGATCACTTTGTAGTCACAGCTAGAGCACACACTCAGCCTCAAAGTATGAGGAAAAAGAAATGACAATCCATACTCACAAAACACAGAATAGTCTTGACAGAGTGTAAGTACAGTGTTTGTTTAATAAATTTTGAAATACTGAGTACCTGTGCATGCTAAACACTCAGTGGAATGTTTCCTGTTTGATGTCTTAAAAGGTTTTTCTTTAATCCTATCACCTCTAAAAATCGCTGTTCTGAAAAACTTACCAAGACATTCACTGATATGCCAGAGGCTTACTCTACACCACTGTAATTTGAGCTCTCATTTTGTTCAGCTCAAAATAACTTGGTTTTCAACTGTACATAAATCTCTTTGATAAGATTATGCATTAATAGGCTTTTTAAAATAACTAATAATGGTTCAGGAAGGGGCCTCTGGATTTTATCGTATTCCAACCAGGATATTTATCATTTTAAGCCCTTTTCCCACCAGATAAGACTGTATCCAGATCTCTGCTGTATCTGGTCTCTGTCCTGATCCAGACATATGAGCAGGCTGTTGACAGATATTTTTCAGATGCCCAAAAATGTGTTTGCTTTTCCTCATGCTGTGAGGCTGATTGTGATACTTAGCTGTGACCTTCAGGTAATCAAGAAATACTCATCTAAGCTCTAAGCATCATCAACCCCAGGCAACTAGACAACTCACTTCAGAGGCACTTAGAGTCTTACTGGGAGACCATGGAGCAGGAGAGACAAAGCCCAGGCAATATTAATTGAGTACTAATTTGCTCTGTTGCAGAGACAGTATAGTGCCAGTGATATGGATAAAGTGTCTAAGCATCATTAATTTTAAAATGAAATCCTGTTCCTAAAGGAAGTTGGAGATAACTATCCTCTTTCCCAATCTTGAAGGTCATTAATTGATTAAATCTGCCCTCTTCCCTAACAGGAGCCAGGCAAGGCAGTACTAGCTGCTCTTCATGAGCAAGGGACCATTTCCTACACCCATACCAAAGATAGGAAGTAAACAGGACAGGACACTCCATTCCCAACCCCAAGAGTCAGCTGTGGTGCTCCTGTGATTTCAGCAACTGTTTCTTTATACTTCCAAGAACGTTTTATCCTAGCCCTGCAGAGAGAAGACTGTAAGTCAGGTCTCACTCCTTCAACAAAGGTTCCTCTGCCAGGAAAGTTGGAAGAACTCGTTTAGTTGGTGGGCATGAAGGAATCTGCCCTTCTTTTGGGGGAGTTAGTGAGAGAAGGTTGAGCTGGTGGAGTCTGATGGTGACAGTGAGCCTCGGCCCAGCCCTTGCAAACTCAATGCATAGCCATACAGAGGAAGGAAAGAAAGCACAGCCAGCTTCTAAGGAGGTGCTCAGCCAATGGTGGAACTTCAAGAGCCATCAGCCCTCTAACAGGATCAATACTGAAAGCCAACCCCAAGTCACCCTCCCTGAAGGAATGATAGCTCAGGAGAAGTCTCTTGAGAAGCTCTATAGAGAGCCTTTCCTGGTCCTCATCATGGGCCAAAAAGTTTGTATTTGTAGTCCCATGAAAAGTGACTGGAATTCTAGCAAATTAATTCTAATTTGCCACTTCCGGTGCAACCCATGGCAAGAATAAAGACACTAAAGAATAAAGACATATTTATAGTTATGGGGAGCCAGGGGGTCCTAAGTCCAGCCACAATGATGGCCTCCAGAGCAAAAGCCTATACCCAGGACTGAACCCAGATTTCATTCATTTGGGAAGAAGGGAGTGGCTTGAGAGTGAGTGACTATGAGAGTGGTGGGAAGTACATTAGTGCCAGGAGCTGGGCTAGGTAGGAGGCCTGAAATCACCTCTGCCATATGCAAAGAGGAGGGGATATGCAGAAAGAGTAATCTGCATAACACAACTGAGGTAGTATCTAATGTTTTGAGGTCAGTGCTTCAGCTCTGATAGGTAATCTTTCAAGTCCCAGGAAGTCATAGCCTCTATTTTGAGGCTCATCCCAGCGGACAGTGTGGAGCATTGGCTCACACATCCTGCCTTATCCCGACTCAGGAAGTCCAGGAAAACACGCCTGCCCTCTTCAAAGACTACCATCAGCACCTCAGCTAGACAGATACGCATTGCTTAAAGCCAATTGAAGGGATAAGGAAAAGGGTCCTAGTCAGCTCTGTACATACCAATACATGGAAATAGGGTCAGACTCAGCCAAAATGGAGGCAATTGCTCCTCTTTCAGGAGAGTCACCTAGGTGGTCCACAAAACTCCCTTCACTTTTACCCGTTTTTATTCCAGTAATTCAAATTAAACAGGAAGAAATCACAAAAGATCAACTGCCTACTCCATAGTGAGGGAGGCATATATACTTATACTGCCTGGCAGGTGTGTTTCTTAGCTTAGGTCAGTTCTGAGCACCGCTTTTGCTCCCTGGGACCAAAGGTTCTGTGCACTACTGTGTCTCTAGTGCTGAGAACATTGTGAATGTTCCATGACCTTTCTACTGGATGAATGATGGAACTGGCCAATGCAAAGATTGGTGGTTGTACACTCTAGCTTTTGGTTATATGTGATCTCTCCAGTTTGAGAGACATGGATTCCAACCCAGAATCTGCCTGTTTTGAATTTGTGAGCTCAAGCAGTTTACTGAACCTCACTGGCCTCCATTTTATGAACTGTAAAATGTGAGCCAATAAAACCTATTTATGGTTATATAGTTTAAATATATACATATGCATATATCTCACAGACCTAAATGTTTACTAAGCCTTCTTTGAATAATAATTATTAATGCTGTTATTTTAGTGTGTGTGTGAGTATGTGTGTGTGTGTGTGTGGTGCTAGAGGCACTAAGGATTGAACCCAGAGCTTTGTGCACAAAGCATTCTGACACTGAGCTACACTAACAGTTTTGCAGGATACTGTAATCACTGAGATCCCCATGTTTTCAGGATTAAAGCAAAAAGTGCTCAGGTATCCCTCCATTCCATTAAACTACAAGTTCTCTGACATCTACCTTTCCTACCTTGCTAGGACCTTGAAGTCTGAGATGGGATTGCTGATGTGGGGAGAAGAGTGGTATGTTTTTTATTCACCTCTGAGTCAGACTTCCTACTTTTGCTTTTTTTTTTGGTACTGGCAATTGAACTCAGGACCTTGCACTTATGAGGCAGGCACTGTGCAGCTGAGCTATCTCTCTGGCCCCTGGTTTACTTTTACCACTTTGTTCTGATTGTTCATAGCATTTATCCTTAATTTTAATACAGTGTTTGTTCTTTATTGCCCAGCTGCCCCAGTACTGTCAGTTGCCTGCTGTGCGTTTTGTGCCCAACTATGTAAACATTGCTTCATGCTGCCTCTCACAGTAGCAACAAAATTCATTGTGGCATAGTAGGTGCTTTCTATGGTTTGGGAAAGTGTCCGCCAAAGACTCATGGGTTAAAGACCCCAGTCTATGGCCCAATTGAAGGCTGTGGGACCTCTAAGAGTTGGGCCAAGTGAAAGGTCTTCCAGTCACCAAGATATGCCCTTAAAGGGACCCTGGATGTTTCCTGTCTTTTTGTTTCCTTGCAAAAAGTGAAATGAGCAGCAATTCTCCACCATTACTTCCTTCCATGTGAGCCAAGGACCATGAAATAGCAGCTCTGAAACCAAGACCCAAAGCAACCATTTTTTGTAAAAGTTGTTTATCCCAAGTATTTGGTCACAGTGACACAAAGCTAACAAAATGCTCTAAATTATTTATGGAGCAATTAGATGAGTTCATGGATTATTTTTGCTCTCTAAGATTGGTGGATCCTATCTCTTCCCAGAGGTAGAAGTCAGTCCTTTTCCATGACTTCAGCTAATGATCATTCACAGGAGAACTTGGTGTTTGATAGACTTGAGTAACATTGTGATGAGGTGGGAGAACTGATATCACAGTGCCACAAGCTATCAGACAACTTCACTTCAAAGGTCCCCATCCCATGAGCCCCCCTGTGGCCCCTGTCTAGCCCTCCTGTCTCCTGCCCAGAGCCTCAGGCAACATGCACTTTAACAAACAACAAGATCTCTCCCAGTTTCTCCTGCAAAACAGCTGGCTCTCCTTAGCCCCCATGGCCATGCTTCCCTGAGGTCTAAGGTGGTAGCCCAGTGCTAACACCTTGGTTTGCCATGTCAGGCCTGCTTCCTGGTCATTTTTTTCACTAGCTGATGGCTGACATCGTGCCCTCCCAGGGGAGAGGAAGCCCCTCCTCCTCAGGCTGAGGCCACTCACCCCAGACCATCTGGGTACTCCTTCAGCACCTTCCCTTTTTTGTGACCAAAGTCTTAGGCTAAACAAAGGGCCACCTAGGCAATGTCTAGCTCCTTTTTCTGTGGGCCCTAGCCACTACTGTGACATAAAAAGGACTTCATAGTGATAGGATTTGAATTTTACCTCCCTTAGAATACACCAATACTGACAGATTTCTTTCTGTTATTCCTAATAGCGAGGAACTGGCAATCTGAGGGAATTTACAAGATTGGGTCAAAAAGGTGGACAAAATATGGCAGGACTTGGAGGAATAATTATTTTTTGAAAAATGAGCAAGTAAAAGATAAATTTATTTGCTTATTTATTTAGTGATACTGGGAGCAGAACCCAGGGACTCACATATTCTAGGCAAATATTCCTCCACTGAGCTACATCCCTAGCCCTGTTCACTTTTTATTTTGAACAGACTCTTACTAACTTGCCGCCAGGGGGTTGGTGAGGTATAGATCCCTACTCATTTTATTATTAGAGGGTATTTATATACCATGATATTTACCAATATTTTTATTTTAAAGAGAAAAAAATAACAACAAAGACAAAAAAAAACAATAAAAATGATACAGGATTTCAAAACAAAATGATAGAAATTAACAATGGTTGTTATATTAAATATTGTTGTCTTCAAGAAGTTGCTCAGATTACCAGATGTAAGAATGTAAGACTGACAATTAAAGAGAATACAAAGTAATAAAAAAAATTAGAAACAAAATAGTAGGAATTCAACAATGGTTGCTATATTGAATATTGTTGTCTTCAAATTAGTTGTTTAGATTACCAGATATAAGCATGCAAAACCGGTCAAGAAAAAAATTTAAGCATTAATGGTTCTTTTCAATAAACCAATAGACATCAGCAGTACAATTATCCCAGCTATCCTTATATGTACATATATATTCTTCCCTTCTTTTCTCCTTTCCCTCATCCCAGTTGCTTCTTCCTTTGAGCAATTTCTTTCCCTTTCATAGTATCCATTGTATGTTTGGGTTTTATTTACTCTTTCAGGTTCTTACACTAGGGAGACAATATGATGTTTACACAGGTGGGTCTGATTTATTTCACATATGAGTATGGTCTCTAGTTGCATCTATTAATCTATAAAACCCTCAAGTGTATGTTTTTTATAGCTCAGTAATACTCCATTTATAAAAATACCACATCGTTTTTATCCATTCCTCTGTTGGTGGGCCTTTGGGTTGTTTCCAAGATTTAGCTATGACAAATCATGCTGCTATAAACACGGGTGCACATATATCACTGCAGCATGATGTTTTCAGTTTTTCTGCAAAAATACACAGAAGGGGAATAGCTGGGTTAAGTGGGACCTCTAATCCTAGTTTTGTGAGGAATTTCCACACAGATTTCCATAGTAGTTTCACTACTGTACACTCCTACAAGCAGTGGAGAAGGGTTCCTTTTTTGTTACAGTCCCTCCAGCATTTATTATTGATTGATTTCTTGAGGATAGCCATTCTTTCTGGAGTGAGGCAGAATCTTAGTGTTGTTTTTAATTTTCACTTCTCGGATGGCCGATGATATCGAAGATTTTTTCATATAATAATTTTTTATTTGGATTTCAGGTAAGATGGTGACCGGGTAAGCAGCAGAGAAAGATCCTCCCGGAGGATTGCCACCCAGATGCTGGAATAGAGCAACATGAGAAAGACAAGAAGGAGAGAAATGGGTGCCCTGGTGCAATGGACCCAGGAAAGATCTGAAATGGGAGTTGAAGCCCTCAGAAACAACAAACAAGACCTCTCTTGGAGATTAAGCTTGGAGGGCCGTCATGGAGTAGTTAGAGGAAGAAGAGGCGGAAAAGAAAGGGGCCACTGCTCCATACACACCCCCAGCCCGCTCCCTCATTCTGGCTTGCAGAAACCTGCCATCTCGTCCATGGGAGAGCAGAGTCCTGAAAGCTGGTCCATAACTGGAGAGGAGAAAGCGTAGCTCGGAAGGGAAGCAGCAGCAGTCAGAAGGTGTGGTCGAATCTAGTGTGAGGACATGAAAATAGGACAACCACAGAAGCAAAATCTCCACTCTGCAGAAACCTTTCTAATCAGTGCTCTGAGGCAGGGTGGAGTCAAGGCAACCAGTGAGCAGCCCACCACACCCAGCTCTACACCTGACGGAGGATATGGCCTCGCACCTCTCCAATGTGTGAGCAAACACCACCAGAGAGTAGCAGAGAGGAGTGGAAGCGACCCCAGGGCTGCAGTAATTCCCAGGGATCCAGCCATAAAACAAATGGGAGCTGGAGCTCAACAATAAGAAAGCTGCAGATGGAGGTGGGACACACAGCCCCACGCCCTTCTCACTCCAACACCAAGCAGGAAGCATGAGTTGAGTTACCAGGCTTCAGCTCCCACCCTGAACTCCCTCTCTGAGCAACGTGAGACTCGGGGGCCCGAGCATTCACCATGTGTTTCTGACATCAACGGGCTGAGTCCATGGGCTTCAGGACTCACCCCAAACTACTAATATGAGCACCAAGAGGGACTTCACACTGCTTGCATATATGAACCTTGTAAGAACCCATAGCATCAAACTACATGAAAAGCAGCAGTCCTGGAGCCTGAGAGACAACAATATACTCTACACAGAAGACCCGAGAAAATCCTCCAATTTTCTCCTTGACCTAATAACTAAACTTAGTACACACCCTGGACTACCACAGTGAGCACAGGTCTGGGAGACCTCACACCACTTGTGCCCAGTAGTGCAAGTGCACCCAATGCCCAACTGCAAGGGGTGGGGAATGGCAACACTGGAGATCGAGAGGTGGGAGGAGGTGAAGACATGGAATTAAGGTGCAGACCTGCTACTCTAATTGGGTGGGGATAGTCTCCAAAGAGTCATAGGCCACCTGCAGAGGGGACACCAGGGACTTTGGCAGGTAGCTCGGCAGCCTGGTGGGGGAGGTGCTCCCAGTTCACCCGACCCTCAGGTGCAACGCCCCCGGGGCAGAGCCGGGCAGTATGCCTGGCCCTCAGGAGCAGCCCCCTGGGCAGAGCCAGGCCATCCCCCTGGCCCTCTGCGAAAGTGGCCCTGAAGGCTCTCCTGAGCCTCTCGACGTGGATGCACTGCATTGAGGCAGAGCCTAGCAGTTCGCTATGTAACCCCTGCCTACTTGACCGGACACCCGATGGCTGAGACGGCTTGCCAGTTATTGTCTTTGAGGATGGGTGCTTCTCCATCTCCTGCCATAGCAATTTGTGAACACCCATGTTTTATACAGCATAATTCGAGGCAACCAAGTCTCTTCCCAATGTGAGAGCACGAGGGAGTAAATAAACCAAAAACTACAGTTATTTCCAATGGGAAGATGACTGATAGGGTGGTAGAACAATGGAGATGAGGTGGAGAAAATTGATTAAGCGAACGAGCCATCATTTATATAATTGAGTAACAAAGACAAAGATAACATTGTGTAATAAAGCATCCAGTGTCAACTCCCTACTATTTTCTCTGTAACTTGCTATTTCTTTAACTGTTTTCGTGTTAACAAATGCAAAGATAACATTATGTAATACAGCATCCAGTGTTAATTCACCGTTATCTTCTCTATAATTTAGTATTTCCTTTAATGTTTTTGTTTTAAAAAATGCAAAGATAATACTATGTAATACAGCATCCAGTGCCAACTCCCTACTATCTTCTCTATAACTGGGTATTTTCTATATTGGTTTTTGTGATATTCTGGTTTATATATCCCCATTCTTTTGTCTTAAAAATAAAAAAAAATTCTCGATTTGTATTACTTCATCTGAGAAGTGTGAATTCATCTCAGATGCCCATTTTTGGATTGGGTCTTTGAATCTGGGGTGCCTGATTTTTTTTCAATTCTTTGTATGTTCTAGATAGAAATCCTCTATCTGCAGAGAGTTGGTTAAATTTTTTCCCAATTCGTGAGTTTTCTCTTTATCCTGTTGGTGATTTCTTTTGATGTGCAAAAACTTGTAAGACAAGATCCTATTTCTTGATATTTTCAAGTATTTCTCATGCAGTTTGGTTTTTGTTCATGAACTCGCTGCTTACCCCTATGTCTTTAACATTTCTACCAACTTTCTTTTCCAGGAGATTTACTGTTTCTGTTTTATTATTTAGATCTTTGACCATTTTGACTTTAGTGCATAGTGATAGACTAGGTAAACTTTAGTTTTAGTCTTCAGCATGTGGAAACCAGTTTTTCCAGCACCATTTATTGAAGAGGCTGTCTTTCTTCCAGTAAACATGTTTGGCCTCTTTGTCAAAGATCAGGTGGCTGAGTGTGTTTATAGTTGTGTCTTCATCTTCTAATATGTTCCATTGATCTTCTGGTCTGTTTTGTTGCCAGTATCATGCTGATTGTATCACACAAGCTTTGTAGTATAATTTCAGGTCAGAGATTGTGATGCCTCATCCCTTTCCTTTGTTGCCCAGGATTGCTTTTGCTCTTCTAAGTCTCTTCTGGTTCCAGATGAATTTTAGGAGTGTTTTCTCTAGATCTCTGAGGTATACTAATGGTATTGTGATTGGGATTGCATTGAATCTGTACAATTTTGGGAGTATGGCCATTTTCACAATGTTGGTTCTTCCTATCCATGAGCAAAGAATATCTTTCCATTTTCTGAAATCCTCATTGATCTCTTTTGTCAGAGTACTATAATTTTCACTATATAGATCTTTTAGTTCCTTTGTTAGATTGATTCCTAAGTATTTCATTTTTTTGGATGTAATTGTGAAAGTCGTGGTTTTCCTAATTTTGCCCTCAGTGTTTGTTGTTTTTGTATAGGAATACTATTGATTTTTGAGTGTTGGCTTTGTATCCAGCTGTGCTACTAAATTTGGTTATTAAATCTATAAGCCTTTTGGTGGAGTTTTTGGTGTCTTCTATGTAGAGTATATCATGTCATCTGCAAATCATGAAAACTTCACTTCTTCCTTTCTTATTCTTATTTCTTTTATTTTTCTCTCTTGTCGCATTGCTCTGGCTAATATTTCCAGAACTATATTGAATAGGAGTTGTGGCAGTGGATATCCTTATCTTGTTCCTGATTTTAAAGTGAAAGCTTTCAGTTTTTGTCCATTTAGTGTGATATTGGCTGTTGGTTTGTCATAGATGGCTTTTATCAGAGTGAGGTAAAGACCATCTATTCCTATTTTCTGTAGAGTTTTTATCATGAATGCATGTTGGATTTCATCAAAAGCTTTTTCTGCATTTATTGAGATGATCATGTGACTTTTCTTTTTCTTTTCCGGTACTGGAGATCAAACTCAGGACCCTGCGCTTGCTAGGCAAGCGCTTATTCCACTGAGCTATATCCCCAGCTGATCATGT
Organism: Dinomys branickii; assembly: GCA_004027595.1. Taxonomy (NCBI): domain Eukaryota; kingdom Metazoa; phylum Chordata; class Mammalia; order Rodentia; family Dinomyidae; genus Dinomys; species Dinomys branickii. The sequence goes on along the minus strand of PVLD010017410.1, from coordinate 3,554 downwards.
GACTTTTGTCTTTGGCTTTATTGATATGGTGTATTATATTAATTGATTTGCATATACTGAACCATCCCTGCATTCCTAGGATGAATCCTACTTGGTCATGATGTATAATCTTCTTAATGATTTGCTGCATTCTGTTTACTAGCATTTTATTGAGGATATTTGCATCTATGTTCATTTGGGAGATTGGCATGCAGTTCTTTTTTGATTGGGTCTTTCTCCAGTTTTGGTATTGTGGTAATACTTTCCTCCAGGAATGAATTGAGAGAATTCCTTCCCTTTCAATTTCATTAAACATTCTGAGGAGAATTGGCATTAAATCTTCTTTAAATTGAATTCAGCTGTGAATCCATCAGGACCTGGGCTTTTCTGTATTGGTAATTTTTAAATTACATTTTCAATTTTATTAGCTGATATAGAGTTGTTCAGGATTTTTTTTTTTTTCACACACAAATCTTTATCTCCAAAAGACTGGATTCTTCAGGGTCAATAACCATAATGTGATTATTTTTAAATGTGTACCTTTATAGCAGGAGGGGAAGATGGGGCAGGATCAGCTGTGGGTTGGTGGTTGCTAGGGTTGGGTCACAGGTCCGTGGAGATCCACCATGCAATTCTGTGCACTGTGGGGAACCATTAAACATTCACTTTAGGTTAAATAATAATGAGAGTTCAAACCTATATGCTGAAAGACAGTATTTTTTTTTAACAATCATAAAACAAAGTATGACCATTTCAAGGCCATTTACTTCATGCCAGGTACTGTGCTGGTCCTTTTATATGTATAAGTTGTACTTTTCATGACAACTTTCATTTTACTAAGGCTCAGAGATACCACATGTTTTGCATGGGAAGCAGGACATGTTAGATGACAGGAGTTACAGCAAGGAGAACAAAATAAAAGGTAAAGGACCTAAAGGAGAAAAAGGACGCACACTGACATTCAAGAACAGGGTAAAACTGCATAAAGGATACAGCTGAGAGAATGCTACCCACAGGGGACAGAGTCAGGGGGAAAGAGGAGGCTCATCCTGCGAATGTCACAAAGGGCAGCAGAAAATGACTCAGTGGGTTTTGCAGTCCAGAGGGTGCTCTAACCCTGGGAAGAATCACGGGTGGGGATGAAGATGCGGTTGAGGGCAAGGGGGTGGGAAACAGGGCCCAGCTGTTCTGTAAGCTAAGCTTCCCTGGGTGTGGAGGAAGTGGGCAAGCAGAGCCTAGGAAGCTGTGGCTGGAGACCAGTACACCCGCACTATTCAGGATTTTCGTATCTTCTTAATTAAGCTTTGGTGATTCACATGTATATAGGAATCTGCCCATTTCATCTGTGTTTTCCATCCTATAAAACTAAGATTTTTGAAGTAGGCATTGATGGTCTTCTGAATTTCTACAGGATCTGTAGTGGTTTGATTGTTTTCATTCCTTATTGCATGAATTTGTATTTTTTCTTTCCTTTTTTGATTATGTTGGCTAGAGGATTATCAACTTTATTTATTCTTCAAACAACCAACTCTTCAATTTATTAATTCTTTGTATTGTTTTCTTATTCTCCATTGCATTAATATCTGCTCTGATAGATAAATTCTTTAGGCTTTGAGCTTGACTTGCTCTTCTTTTTCTAGAAGCTTGAGGTGCAGCATAAGATGGTTTATTTATGCTCGTACTGTTTTCCTGATGTGGGAATTCACTGCATAAATTTCCCTTTGAAGACTGTTTTCACTGCATCCTACAGGTTCCTGTAAGTCGTATCTGCACTTTTGTTGGATTATAAATATTGTTTAATTTCTTCTTTAATTTCATCTATGACCCATTGGTTGTTCAGGATGGTATTATTTAAGTTCTTTATGTTTATAGAGTTTTTGTGATTTCTTCCATCAGTAATTTCCAATTTCATTGTACTGTGGTCTGATAGTATGCATGGGATAGTTTCAATTCCTTTACATTTACTTAAGCATGTTCTATGGGCTAGTATATGGTCTATTTTAAAGAATGTCCTGTATGCAGCTGAGAATGTGTTTTCTGATGTTGCTGGGTGGAACATTCTCTAAACATCTACTAAGTCCATTTGTTCACTAGTTTGGTTCAGTTATGTTATTTCTTTGCTGATTTTTTTCTCTAGTTGATCTATTTCTTTGTGACAATGGGGTGTTAAAGTCCCCTGTTACAGTTGTGTTACTGCTTATTTGATTTTTTTCTGTGTTCCTGTTGCATGGAGTATTATTTTGCATATTTTCACTTTCAGTCTATGAATTTTCTATTGAGTTGTGTGTTTCTTCTATACAGCATATTGTTGGATTTTGTTTCTTGATCCACTCTGCCAGTCTGTTTCTTTTGAGATTGTTTACATTAATGGTATAACTGACATGTATTGGCTTATCTTTTTCTTTTTTTATTTTAAAAAATAAAAGCACATAAACATATTAACAAACAGACACAAATTAGCATAAGAAATAGTACAATCAAAGCTGATTTACAGACAAGGTGACATGTACTCAACAATGGTTGTTGCTTTACCTATTGATATCTTCGAAGTTTATATACATGAACACAGATACAGACATACGAAATTGGTCAAACAATTAATCATCTCAACAACAGAAAAAAACACAAAAAGCAGAAAACAAAAGACAAAAATAAATAAATAAAATACATAAATAAATAAATACCAACAATAGTTGCTGCTTTGCATATCGATATCTTCGAAGTGTGTGCTCAGAATAACACATACAGACATACAAGATTGATCGAATAACCTGTCATCAATTATTCCTTAGCATTAATTGATATAATACACTAGTAGAACCATGTTAGCCCTCCTGCACGTATGTATATACATATATACATGCATACATTTTTGCCTCTTTCTTTTCTCCTTTCCCTCATCCCATCTGTTCCTTGTTTTTGAACAGATTTCCTTCATGTCTCTTAGTTTATATTCCCACCCTCAGGCTCTTACACCAGTGATACAATACGTTGCCTGCACATGTACCGCTGATTTATTTCACTTATGAGTATGGACTCCAGTTTTGACCATTTGCCTACAAAGTTCCCCAAACTGTCTTTCTTTATAGCTGAATAATATTCCATTATATAAAAATGCCACAATTTTTTAATCCAGTCTTCTGTGGATGGACACTTGGGTTGCTTCCACATTTTAGCTATTACAAATTGCACTGCTATAAACATGGGTGCACATATGTCAGAGTGATATGATGTTTTCAGATCTTCTGGGAAAATACCCAGAAGGGGAATAGCTGGTTTGAATGGAACCTCTAGACCTAGTTTGCTGAGAAATCTCCAAACGGCTCTCCACAGTGGTTGCACCAGTCTGCATTCCCTCCAGCAGTGTAATAGAGTTCATACTTCTTCACAGCCTCGCCAGCATCTGTTATTGGATGACTTTTTCATACTGGCCAGTCTTACTGGGGTGAGATGAAATCTCGATGTTGTTTTTATTTGCATTTCTCGAATGACTAAGGATGTGGAACATTTTTTCATATATTTATTTGCCATTTGTATTTCTTTGTTTGAGAATTGTATATTCATCTCAGATGCCC
>PVLD010017409.1:0-41978 GCA_004027595.1 Dinomys branickii | reverse complement strand
GTTGCACCAGTCTGCATTCCCACCAGCAGTGTAATAGAGTCCCTATTTCTCCACAGCCTCGCCAGCATCTGTTATTGGATGATTTTTTCATACTGGCCAGTCTTACTGGGGTGAGATGAAATCTCGATGTTGTTTTTATTTGCATTTCTCAAATGACTAAGGATGTGGAACATTTTCTCATGTATTTATTTGCCATTTGTATTTCTTTGTCTGAGAAGTGTGTATTCATCTCAGATGCCCATTTCAGTATTGGGTCTTTGAATTTGGACAGATACATGTTTTTTAATTCTTTGTATGTTCTAGATAGAAGACCTTCGTCTGAGGGACAGCCAGCTAGGACGTTTTCCCAATTTGTGGGTTTTCTTTTTACTTTGTTGGTGATTTCTTTAGATGTACAAAAACTTTTCAGTAGGATGAGGTCCCAATTATTGATTCTTTGAAGTGTTTCCCTTGCAGTTTCATTTTTATTCATGAACTCTCTGCCTACTCCTATGTCTTCAAGATTTTTACCTACTTTCTCTTCCAATATATTTAGAGTTTCTGTTTTAATGTTGAGATCTTTGATCCATTTTGACCTGAGTTTGGTGCATGGTGATAGCCTGGGGTCTATTTTCAGTTTACGGCAAGAGGCAAGCCAGTTTTTCCAGCACCATTTATTAAACAGGCCTTCTTTTTTCCACTGTGTTTGGCTGACCCCTTTGTCAAATATTAGGTAGCTGGGTGGGTTTTTCATTGTGGTTGCATCTTCCAGTCTGTTCCATTGATCCTCAGATCTGTTATTTAGCCAGTACCAGGTTGATTTTATTACAGTAGCTTTGTAGTATAATTTCAGGTCAGGGATTGTCATACCACCTGACTTGTCCTTATTGCCCAGGATTGCTTTTGCTATTCTGGGTCTCTTCTGATTCCAGATGAATTTGAGGCATATTTTATCTAGATCTGTGAGGTATGTTAACAGTAGTTTGATGGGAATTGCATTGAATCTGTACAACAGTTTTGGTAGTATGGCCATTTTTACAATGTTAGTTCTTCCTAACCATGAGCAGGGTATTTTTTTCCATTTATTGAAATCCTCTTCAATCTCCTTTTTCAGAGTACTGTAGTTTTCACTGAATAAATCTTTCACATTCTTTGTTAGATTGATTTCTAAGTATTGCAATTTCTTGGTTGCTATTGTAAAGGGTATGGTTTCCTCAATTTCTCTCTCAGTCTGTTTGTTGTTCGTGTACAGGAATGCTATTGATTTTTGGGTGTTGACTTTGTATCCGGCTATGCTGCCAAATTTGTCAATTAATTCCAGGAGTTTTCTTGTGGAGTTTTTGGGGTCCTCCATGTAGAGTATCATGTTGTCTGCAAATAGTGATAGTTTGACTTCTTCCTTTTCTATCCTTACTCCTTTTATTTTTCTCTCTTGTCTGATTGCTCTGGCTAGTTCTTCCAGAACTATGTTGAATAGGAGTGGTGACAATGGACATCCTTGTCTTGTTCCTGACTTTAAAGTGAAAGTTTTCAGTTTATGTCCGTTTAGTATGATGTTGGCTGTTGGTTTGTTGTAGATGGCTTTGATCAGATTGAGGTAGAGGCCATCTATTCCTATTTTTTTCTAAGGTTTTTAACATGAATGCATGTTGGACTTTATCGAAAGCCTTTTCTGCATCTATTGAGATGATCATGTGGTTTTTGTCTTTGACTGTATTAATATAGTGTATTGCATTAATTGATTTGCTAATATTGAACCATCCCTGCATTCCTGGAATGAATCCTACCTGGTCGTGGTGTATAATTTTCCTTATGATTCGCTGTAATCTATTTGCCAGTATTTTGTCGGGCCTGGTTAGTACTTGGATGGGACACTGAAACCTTTTAAAAGTAAGGTGGGACGGTGTAGTTATCATTGTAACTGATCATTGTCAGCAGTTGTGGGGATAGGTTGGAGGAGAAGGAGCACAGTGTCTCAGGGCAGGGCCACCTCCAAGGAACTGCTGTAGTCATTCAGGGGAGGGGAAATGGCGGCTGGATTAAGCATGGGGGTAAGCACAGGAACAATGTGAGGGCTGTCAGGGACTTGGTAGAGGAGGAAATGCAGGCTGAGAAAGAAGAGGGTTCTAGTTTGGAGATTATTTGCCGTGATGAGAAAGTCTGAAGTAAAGTGAGAAAAATAAAGAGGATGAGTTTTAATTCGGTCATGACGACAATTATATGCTAAAAGGAAGGTCAATAGGCAGTTGCTACTGATGAGCACCTGAAAAAGAAAATTTACCAGGAAATAGATGGGGAAGTCATCAACATGCACTTGGCCTTGCAGCCCAAGCACGCACACATAAGTCACCGTGGGTGGAAGCCATTACCTTCTCTCGTCTCAGGTTAAGCATGGTCCGTTCTTCCTTTTTCTTTATGCGAATCCTAACATGTGTAGAGTCCCTAGCAACCCACAAAGCACTTTTATAACTCCTATTTTATTTGAACCTTGTCCCTTATACAGCTCTCGCTTGTACTTATTATCATTCTCATTTGCATACTAAGGAAATGCGGGAGAGAGATCAGAAGAGTTTCTCTAGGTCACACAGTTAATAAGTAGAGCAGCTAGGGCACCAATTCTATATATCTGGTTCTAAATTCTTGACAAGCTCAGATTTCACTTCTTATGGGTTTCTCTCCTAATACCACACTTTGAAAAATTATCTCGCTTTCTATTGTGTTATGCCTGGCACACTGTCAAGCACATAGCAAACAACCAGTAGTCATGGTATGAATTTATGTACTTCTTGTCACCATTTTATTGTATTTCTGTAAGTGATTTACCCCAGGTTTATTTTCAGTGCAATAGGCTCAACTCAAAGGGACAGGAGTGTGAGCCTAGTAGGTGTTTCTCCCCTGCGTGTAGGGGACACTGTCCAATCTTGTGTTACACAGTGGGACATACTGGACTACAGGGGTGTGTGTGTGTGTGTGTGTGTGTGTGTGTGTGTGTGTGCGTGTGTGTGTTTTTCCTGCCTTAATTTGTGAGTTTCTGAAGGGTAGAACTACCAGTTAAAAATGTAATAAACTGTACATTTGTGAAGTGAAATACACTTTGTCAGTGGTTATACCTCTCCCTGACCTCTCCCTGGCCAGGGCCACATTGATAGTCTCTTCTGAAAATTGTACAAGCCTCCATTGCAGTAATTAGATCATTAGAGTTTAATCGTCTGTTTGCACCTTCCCTAAAAGACTGTCAGTGCCTCAAAACAGAGATCATACCATTTTATATCTATGTCCCCAGTGCTGAGATATAAACAAACAATTATACTGAAGCAAATTAATTACTGCTATGGAGGCCTATGCATGGGATTAAATCAATACTTATTCACTGATTAAATGAAGGAGCAGAGGCAAGGCAAATTTAATTCTAAAATGTTAGTGTAAAGACCTTAGAAAATATTCAGTTCCTCCTCTTCATTTGCAGGCAAAGGAAATAAGGCCCAGAGAAGTTAATATGAAAAAGTCCTAAAAATCCAGTTAGTGGCCCCAAGACCTCTGTTCCTTTCCAGAGTGTGAACCAAGACAGAGGAGAGGGGAAAGTGCATATGAAAATGTTCTACGTCTGCAGCACCTAGCAGAACATCAGAAAATAGAGGAAAGAAGTAAAATAAAGTGTAGCCATTACTATCAATGAAACCAAAGTGAACGAATAAAGAAATCCATCCTTGTGGGTTGAGGCAACCTCTGACTGAAGCAGAGGCTTGGTGGTATAAAAGCCTCTCAAAGATGTTATCCTTTTAGCAAGACAACAACCAAGCCAAACAGCTCTCAGTGCTTATAAAACTCAAACAAAACTCAAGCACAGCCTTAGAGGTGGTGTTTAAGCATTACAAGCATGAATGATGCCAGCAGCAAAGAAAGCCCATGGTTCATCCTGGAGGCTCCTAAAGGGTACAATGCCCGGAGTTAGAATAGCTACTGGCAGTTGCCCCATGTACTGAGTATTCTGCACCTGTCAAGCATCATTGTTAACTAGTTCATCCTTGCAACAAATGCATGAAACAGTGTCCTTGTCTCTGTTTTATATATGTGGAAACTGAAAGCTTTGGTTTCTCCTGAGCACTATTGCTAAATAAGATGTACCAGATATACGCCTACAATTACAAACTATACTATAAGCCACTCTAACTATGCTAAAAATGAACCTAACCATTCCACCCTGCCAGAAATCCAGACCAATGACCCATCTCACTGATGGGGAAACTTTTAGAGCTTTCGAAAATAACAAACAGCCCACTGTGGCACACGTGCCTTAGGTTCACCACCACTGGCTAGTCTATGGGCTGAAAATAACATTCTGAGTCATCTCAGCCTCTTCTATTTCATAAAAGGAACATTGATAAATATTTTGAGTGTCTGCAAAAGGTACTAGGCCTGTGAGACAAAGAAAAATTGGGGAAAGATTTAAAAAGGGAAGGTAAAATATACAAAGATCCACAGGTCACGCATATGTCTTTGGGAACTAAGAGCATCGTAGTAATTATCTTTTAGTGAAGCATTTTACAGCCTCCCAAAGCTATCCATACTAGAAGAAGCTTAAAGTCTGAGTCTTAGCCACTGTTCTCTGCTGCCTGCCACAGCCGGTCCCCTCCATACCAGGACAGAGCACACAATGTGTGGCCAGTTGCACACCAGGGAAAATACTTAGGCCTCCAGAGCATGGCCCAGTAAATGGGCCAATTGGTTCCCAGTTAGAGTTTTCTTTAGAAAGTAATGATCATCTCTGTTCCTCTACATCCCTTTTCACCTCTACTTCTATTTTCATCTTTAGTATTTTTATTATATTTTTATTAGTCCCACTTTATTAAAGGAGAACTAAGCCTCCAAGAAATTCACTAACTGACCCAAAAACACCAGCATGTGTGTCATGTATGTAGAGTATGCAGCCCAAAGTCTGTAGCTTTTTTTCCTTCTATACCAGGAAAGCCAAAGATTGTCAGAAGGATGCCTTGTAACTGCAGCATTGGAGCAAGAGATTTGAATGCCATCACATGCTATTTATCCAAGCTTGGAACGCAAACAAAAGCTCCACTTGCTTATAAAGTCTACCTTTTCTGAGATCAGGGTGCTTAATTTTCTTTCTAGATCAGGGTACGATTTATCGTGATGGTCTTCTGACTTTTCAAAATCCCTTCACACTTAAATATGTGTATCAGTGACTATTAGTTGAATGCTAGCTGCTCTAACCCAAACCTCTGAACCTCAGTTGCTTAACATAAGAGTTATTTTTCACCCAGGTAAAGCTCAAAGGGTACAACTCAAAGGGTAAGCAGCCTTCCTCCAACTGCTAAGTCAAGGACTTAGGGTTCTTTTATTTTTTTGACACCACCATGTTCAATATCCAAGATCACAATGCTCATCTGCCTGGAGCCAGAGAGAAAGAACGAACATGGATGAAACACTTTTGTATGTCTCAAGTCCAGATAAACTTACAGGCATGTTTTCATGGTTGACACTCAGTCACATGGCCAGATTTAACTATAAGCAGACTAGGGAAATATTCACCTGTATACCTAGGAATATGTGTGACCATCATCTACTGCAGACATATGGAACTTGAACGAATCTGTTAAAATCCCCTTCGAAGATTCAATCATACTATATTAAGGATGTGCCCAGTTCTTCATACCTCGTCCTTCCTGTTCTTTTCTACAGATGTTTCAACCCATCATACAGTATCCCTTCTTTAATATTTGAGAATAGGTTCTTGAATCCCCTGTCCAGAGAAATTATACTAAGAGAGTTTAAGAAACATAAGAAAATCATAAAAGTAATTTCTGTATTAATATAGAATTGCAAAAATTATAAGAGGTATATTTATCCTGCAAATATCCATGTGAAAGAAATGTTATATTATTCTTTTAACATCAGATTAAGTATGACATTGACATCATCCCACCAAACTGGCAGGAAACTAAGCCAGTCTTTGTGAAAACTTCCTCTCCTCTTATCTCACTTCCTCTCCCTCACCTCTTCTCTGGACTGTTAGATATAGTTTCTAATGGACTCCTTGCTGGAGCGTTGGCATATTTAGATTTGTCTCATGAACTGTCAGAGGAAGATCCCCTCCTTACCCCTGCTCCTTACCTCTCCATCTTAGCTCCTACCTCCTTCTGCCTCTCGGTTCCAGGAAGACCTTTTCATACCTCGCACCATCACTACTTTTGCTCAAGTTGCTCCTTCTGCCAAGCATGGCCTCCCTATGAATCTTCATTTGGCTAAAATAAATGCAATGCCAAAGGTTACTATAAATTCTGGTATCAGATTTCTGGACTTTGGAGCTTGCTTCTACCACTTACTCATAGTCAATTCTGACTAAGTCATGTAACCTTTCTGTGTTGCAATTTTGTCATTTGTAAAAAAATAAGAAAAGATAATGCTGACTTCATAAGTTTGCCCAAAGATATCATGACCCAAGCCATGTAAATTCACCTCAGTTACTTCCTGACACAGTCAATGCTCCATAAACCTTGAGAACCCATTAGCTCCTACTTAGCAAACAGAACTCATAGGAAGCATCATATCATGAAAGAAGTCTTCCCTCTGCTCTAATGGGCTGAGCGCACATCTCTCAGTCATAGGATTTCCCCATATTATATCTTGAAATTATCAGTTTAGGCATTGTACAGCACAAACCCTGGGTTCACATTTACCACCCAGAGGTAAAAACACTCATATACAGAAAATTCCCAATACATGTTGGCTAAACTTAATATATAAGATCAAGTGCTCCCCTCCAAATTCATGGCAATATATGCACATTCATAAGATATTTCAAAACTTTTATTTGTAAATGGCCCAACATTTCACAACAATCAAATGATCCAATTCACATACAGTAAGCACCAACCTCTGTTTTGGTAAGGGAGCTCAGCCACAACTTCACATCTGATAGCCAAAAGTAGGAGAAATAATGATATACATATGTGACTGTTGTTCAGAGTCTTATTAAAGAGCAAACCATCTTACCTGAATGATTTACATTGCTATTCTGCATAAAGACGTGCTCAGTGAAGTTTTGCCTTATGCACAATAATTTCAAGTTGACATATATGTTTCTTACATGCTGTTGGTCTAGATGTTGGTCTATTATCTGTTTCTGTCCAGGGTGAACAGGTCTGGAGAATGAGGTACTGCAGGTGAATAAAAAAGTAAGAAGAAAAAGAAATACAAGAGAGACAATATTCTGGGATCACGGGGCTTACAGCCTGTTGGACTACAGCCTCGAATCACCTTTTCAGTAACCTTTTATTGAGATAAAACAAAAGAGGCAACTGGGCTAATGGGTGGATATCAACCGTTTTGGCAAGAACAATACAACTCAGTTACCAAAGGCCTGAGACTAGAGTAGATAGCCATCATGTCACCATTCCTTTCTGCATATCACAGCAAAGCATTTAGTGTCAACACCAGGACTTACAAAGCTTCTGCTAGACTTCCTCCAGAACACAACAACCGAGGCTATGTTATGCCTAAGGCAATACATTGAAAGATTAACTAAAGAATGTCCTTCTCCACAACATGCATATAATTTGTGTTCTCCTGCCAGTCATAAATAGTCTAGGTAAGTTTCAACTAGATATATATCAACCCCCCTACCAACACCAAGAATGGAAACCCTATATTCTACCCTTATTCAGGGGCTGGGCTTATTTGTAAAGAAGCAACAAACAGAAGGTGCAACTTCTTCCTCACAAAGAGTGCTGAGAGTGGGAACTTGAGAACTCAAACTGCCTCTGGCCTCTGATCCAGAGGATATGAGAAAGATCAGGGAACTATGGAAATTGCAGTTGCCAAGAGGCAAGTAAATACAGCACTGGAGAAAAGATAAGTCAAATGGATGAATTAAATTAGAGTGACTAAGACTATTTATTAGATATAATAAGGGGCTGGAGGTATAGCTCAGTGGCACAAGTGCCTACCAGCAAGTACAAGGTCCTGAGTTCGATCCCTAGAACCCCCCAATAATAATAATAATAATAATAATAATAATAGCCAATATTTATTAGGTGCTTACCATATGCCTAGAATTATGCTAGGCAACTACTGCTAATTTCATCTTATCCAAGCAATAACCTTGTAAGCAAGTTGCTATTATTACCACTTGAGTCCACTGAGGAAACAGGCTTGCCTGATGTGGTAAGTGGGAAAATTTAGCAATTGATGGCATTAGGTCTCAATTTCAGATCCACCTTGGTTTAAAACCAATGCACATAGAACTTCTCCTAAGTAGAACTGGACTTGCCCTTGCTCACTCTCAGAGGAGGGGCACTGTCTCTTCCTATGCAGAAAGACCAGTTCTGCATCAGTGCAGAACCATAGCCCAAGCTTGCAAATTTGGGAACCCTTTCCATAACTGGTACATGCTTAGATCTAGCTAATCACAGGTAACTTACTGATGGACAGACTGGTTTCAAACATAAATTCTGTTTGAATTATATGATTTTTTAAAAATATTCACTAAATATGAAAATTTTCAGGTAATATTACACATGATTTTACGTTTCTACTGTCTCTGAAAACTCAAAAAATCCCTGCAACAGTAAGCTCCACAATGGGGAGCTTGAGCAGAGAAGCAGCTGCCTCTCCTAGTAGGGTGTGTGTATTTCATGTTATGCAGCCCCTGTGACTTTCCTATCTTCCTTCCTTGATCCTATAGGCGTTACTGACTTTCCCTGCCTGGTACTCCTTTCGTCATTTAAGTTTGAGACTCAGAATATCCCAGCACTACATAGTAATACCAGTCTCCAGGTAGTCCTCATTCTTAAGATGTCTACTTAGGCTATGTCCACCACTGTACTTCAAACATTGCTAAATATAAATAAAAAGAACCCACAACATGCCTACAACATAAAATGCCAGGTTTGGTTTAGGGGATTAAAAAAGGGATGTATTTTTAACCCAGCACTTTAATATGTATCTTCTGCTGTTTCAAGGTTCTTATACAGATAAGGCAGCCTCCCCATGCAAGGCCTTCCTGTTACCATCTGCCCTTCCTGCTCTTCTGACCTCATTTGCTGATACAGTGGTATAATCTGTCTTACAACCAGACATAAATTCACTACATAAGTAATTTCCCTCCAAGGCTATTTTCCCATGAACCATGTGCAAGTAAATTGCTTATTTTTTTCTTCCCCAATGTAGGGCAGAGGTCGCTATGCCTGGTATAATTTGACTTTCTTAAAGGGAAACACAATTGCTTTTTCTATCTCTGCTTTCCCGTCACCTTTGCTTGCCATTCCCATCCAGTGTCTAGGTGGCAGTTCTTTGTCTGAGACTATGAAGGCAGCCCATGGGGTCAGGTACCTGGATTCTCAGGTGACACTGAAGTCAGATGAGAACTTCATGCTGAGGGAAGACGACACATGACAAGCTATTAAGTCAGATGAAAGAAGGAAAAATATTTCAGGAAGCTATTGGACAGGGTCAACTCCCACAAAATTGTAAATCTGGTTAAGGATATGTGTGTCTTCTTCATTTATTTCTCAATGCTTTTACTGGACATTTACTAAAATCAAAAAGAACAAACTATTTACTGTGTGTTAAGAAGAGAGAGTTCGGATATCAGGCCAAGTTTTTATGTACATCAACATATTTAATTTTGACAGAACTCTTTGGTTGTACACAGTTATTATTCTAATCTGAGGAAGAGAAAATTAAGAATTAGAGAAGTTATGGGGCCTACATCAAGTAATGTGCCTACTAGGTGATAAGAAAGACATTTGATGCTTCTAGGCTGAGGTAGAAGCCCCCAGTCCTAGCTATTCTGTTTTCCAGCCTCCATTTATATCCTGAGCGTTTATACAAGATAAGTGTCACAGATCGGAGGTAAAGGGGTGAGATTACTAAGGGACTGGCAGTGTGAGAATTGCTCACCCTTACTCTCTCCTCAGGGGATCTAGAATATTCCCCTCAGGGCCTGTCCTCACTTTTTGTGCTCAAATATCTTCCTTGCCAACCACACACTTACCTCTTCATCCCACTGAACTCACTGAACGCATTATGTGAAACCAAGTTTCTGGAAAACCACTATCGCCTCTCGGGACTGCAGCAGAAGCCCACATTATTTCACACCAGACAAGCACATTCTTCTTCACTTCATTTCACACTTGTGATCCTTGCCGCCTCTTTGGCAGGTCGATATTATTCCTATTATTGATATTTTATGGGGAAAGATTTGAAAGAGAACTGAACTGACTTGCAAGGCCACAACATTTGGAGAAGTCACAGATATTTAGGTTCTAAAGAACATGCTTAGTCTCAAAAACTATGTTCTTAAGAAAGGCTCAGTTGTCACCTTCCACTCATTTTTGACCTTGAGGGTATATTACTTCAAAGGTAGAAAGGACACTGAGTCATGAGCTCAATCACTTCTGGGTCACAAGGCAGGACAAGTCAGGTGCACAGAGGTCACTCTGAAGCCTGTGCCTGAACACGCTTGATCAAGCTGGGGATTCTTCTCATGCACATGCCTTATGCCCACTTCTATTTCTTCTCTGTTGCTTACCATCTTCCCTTGCCCCATTCCTCTGACAGAATTCACATTTCAGACATTGTGAAATAAGATTAAAGGCATTCTATGGCTGCCAATTTTGTTGAGCACCAGCTGTAAACACTAGAACTCTGAAACTTTGGTTTTCGAAGTAGGCTCGCTGACTAAAGCATGAACATCACCTAGGATCTTATGAGAAATGCAGACACACAGGCCCCACCCAGAATAGGTCTCAATGGATGAGCATCTTCTGGAGGTACAGTTCAGAAACCTATGCTTTAACAAGCTCTCCAGGTGTTTCAGAGAAACACTAAAGTGTAAAACCACTGCCCTAAAAGACACTTTTCTAGTTACTCCATCAAATGTCTTTGATGATACTTTCTTCACAGTGATGCAGGTGAAGTGTATAGCAAAGTGCCTAGCTCGTAAGAGATACTAAAGATATGTTACTTTTTCATCTTAAAAGCATCTAGCAATGATAGATATTAGAAAACATAACTATGGAGTTGTAGAAACTCTAAGTGCATTATGCATGCACTTAATATTAACTCACAGCCCTAAGCCTCCGATCTTGCCTCACACCTTTACCTCCAACACAGTTCAAAGCTAGAATTTCTCACTAAATATCCTTCCCTTCCTTGTTCCGCAGACCCACAAGCCTAGGTCAAGACACCCAAATCCTCTCTGTGTGTGTCTGGTTTTCAGTTTTAAAAAATAGTTATTAACAAAGGAAAGTCTGGCTAGAAATAAACGCAAACAGCCTGGCCAGCAACAGTACAGGAAAATACAGAGCTCAGCTGAAGCGGGTCACATTCCATGCCAACCACCAAGGAAATGGCCTCCCCCAAAGAAGGCAGGAATGAATGAAGTAAATGAAAGACTACTGGGTTTGAGGGGTACCTAGACAGAAGGATTCAAGTTTGGCCAAAGTTGACAATAAGATATGTACGATTAAAATTCAAGGCATGAATAGTAAAGATAACTCTCTAGTACACTTACCACTTGGTGCTTTTCAAAAGATTTTCATAGTTGGAATGTGATTGGATTTTTACAGGTTTCTGGTAAGAGAGAAATATTCTACTAATTCTTTTTTGAAAAGGAGCCACAGAGTGGTTATATAATTTGTCGAGGACCACATAGCTGAAGTAGGACCAATATGCAGACTCAGACGCATTTATGCATCCTGTCCAGAACACTCTCCCCTGTCATACCCTGACCCATCCTGTTTCTATTCCAACCAGATCTCTTAGCACCAAACATAAAATTCAATCTTTAATTTAATTCTTTAAAATTCCATTCCATTAATTTTCTTCTCTATGTATTAATTCTTTCATCCCTGAAGCAAATATTAGGGATTGCCTACTACTTTCCTTGACACTGAGGCTGCATAATGTTGGCATTCTGGTGTAAGATATGGACATTAAACATGGAACATACAATACATTTCATGGCAATGGATATAATTACAGGACATGCTACAGGCTATGAAAGAGAGAAGTAACTTGCCAGGAAGAGTCATAGTAGAGGTCCTCTTCTGGTTTGGGAGTCAAGGGGCGCCCCCTGGAGTACGTCTAGCAGTGGAGATGTGAAAGGTGTAGAACAGTTGGCCAGACTGCACTTGTGGGAAAAGCATTGCAGACAGAGTTCCGTGGAAGGAACTGGAAAGGGGCAGAGAGACTGGAGAACAGTGATTAAGAGCGCTAGTAGGGTCCGCTGAGTAGTGCAATGGCTAGCCACTGAAGATTCTTAAGTAGAGCAGAGACATAATCTGATCTACATTTTAACAAAGTCACACCGACAGAACTACAATGGAAGGAGAAAGAACAGCATTGGGGATATGTGTCAAAAAGTCACTGCAGAAGTGCAAGAAAGAGGCCTCAGGAAGGGGTAAAAATAGCAGAGGCATGGTTGGGAGGTAAAATAAGGGGCATTTGATAATGGACTTGGTACACGGGGAGAAAAGGAAAAAGTCAAGAATGACCACAGCATCCATGCCTTGATTACAAGAGGATGAACAGGGGTGTCTTGACCCAAATTAGAATAACATGAGGTGAAACAAGGCTGTGACTGGGGCAATACATTTTACTGTCCTCCCACTATGATGCTTATCAGAGCATATTCTCCATTTCAACTGTATGAGCATATGGTTCGTTACATCCTGCAGAACTGAATCTGAGTGGTTTTATTCATCCCTTGTCCACCCACCAAAACGACAGGACCGCACTTGGAGTTCACAGGGCATGTTTCATTCAGTTGGTTGGTTTAATAAATGAATCCAAATAGTGTTCAGCTGATGCCTGGAAAGTGGTAAATAGTTAAGTTAACTATTGTTACTCCATAATTACAAAATCTCATTTGCAAACTGACCTTGTATCTCCCAAAAGTATCTATAAAGATTAAGCACACACATGCTTATTATCTAGCCAAATCCCCAGGTCCTGACACACTTAGAGTTTAACAAAACAATGAAGCTCCTAATTAAAAAATAATAAGCCCACCTATTATGGGGACACAAGTGTGACGGGGCAGTTGCATGCTCTGCAGCTGTTACCCTGCTTGCTGCATTTTGCCTTTAGAGCTTTCAGTGAAAAGTGCACCGAATACATTCCTTATGCCATATGCAGATCCCAAAAGCCTTTTCTTCTTTCTTTATAAAATGTTAAATGAGAGACAGGGCGGAAAAATGTCTGAGACACACAAACGCATAGACACATCAAATGTTCAGTAGCCAGGAATTTAAAACCCCTTTATTTTGACCTTTTACCCACCTTGATTTCTGATTTGCTCTGTGACCTTGAACAACTTCCCTGACATTTTTTCACTTCAGCATATAATTTTTTAAGTGCAGATATTGTTATCCATCTGTCTGGCTCTGGTTGGATTTTTTTTTTCCCGGTACCAGGGATCGAACTCAGGACCTTGCGCTTGCCAGGCAAGCGCTTACGCCACTGAGCTATACCCCCAGCCCCTTCTGGTTGGATTTAAAGTAGTTAATACTATCCCCAAATACTTCTAAAATATATCATGCTGAATGAAATTTTCATGTTTTCACAAATAACAAAGCAAATTAAATATCATGGTAAGTTAGTACATTTAATTCTACTACTTTACTAAATACTTGCAAATTTCCTAATAGGAACCACTGTGCTCTGAGAAATTAAGAAGTGAACTTTATACTGTGGGTTTTGGTTGCTCAGGAAGTATAGTAACTGTATATTTTTATAGATTGGGAAGCCCTGTAAATGGGATTAAATGAACTTGAGAGGTTCTCAGACCTGGCCTTCTTAGCTCGATTTCTTTCCTTCCTTCCTTCCTTCCTTCCTTCCTTCCTTCCTTCCTTCCTTCCTTCCTTCCTCCCTCCCTCCCTCCCTCCCTTCCTTCCTTCCTTTCTTTCTTTCTTTCTTCTCTCTCTCCCTCCCTCCCTTTATTTCCTTCTTTCTTTCTTTTTTCTGAGACAGGGTTTCCTATATAGTTCAGGCTGGCCTTGAATTTATCAAGTGGTTCAGGCTGGCCTCCAACTCAGCAATGCTCATGCCTCAGTCAGTTCTGCCTACTCTTGGTAGAAATCTTTCTCCTGCCTTGCCACATCATCTGAAGACCTACTTTTAGAAATTTGTGGTTTTATCAAGAAATGATGTGCACTATCTATTGCTTCCATTAGTTGTCATCATAGAAACATGATTACTTGTTTCCCTAATTCTGTGATTGGCTCCATGAAATGTATGCTTCACGGGGTCATAGATAATGTCTGATTTCTATGCTGTCATCTCTCTGGCAATCATGAAATATCAGCCCCAGAGGAAGCCCTCAGTGTAATGCTGCCTGGTGCATTCATTCATTCATTCATTAGGGAGTTTAGTGGGTAAAGATGGACAAATGTGAGTCAAAATCTCAAATCTACCACTTATTGGTCATTTGGACCTTCACCAATTACTTATCCTACCTGACATGTAGAATATGTCATACCTTGGTTTTGCACATTTCTCAAAAACTTGGAGGGTCAAATAAGGGAACATGTATAAAACACTTAGCTTTGTGACTAGCACTGACTAGACAAGCAATAAATGCCAGCTCTGCTTTCCTAACACCTTTGATTTTAATTCAGTCTGAACTAATTCAGCCCGTGCTCCATGCCCTGGCAGACTCATGGGGAAACACAACAGAATATGTGCTACAATGCTTGCTCTTGTGGGTAGTGTTTGCCAGTTAAGGACATGAAATGTAAGCATGGGAGTCTTTATTCCCATATACCCAGAGAAAGAAACCGCACCAGGTTCTGTACTCTGGAAGGTCCCCCTCTCGTCCTCTAGGGACCCGAAGGATAATGGTTCTTCGGAGTAAGGGGGACATGGGTACCAATACCAATTTCTAGTCCTTATTTTCTGTATGCAGAACCCCAAACTTTCTTGGCCATGTACCCCAAGACTTACTCCAGGACGTGCAAGGATTTCTGCCGTATGCTGAGTTAAGAGTACACATCAAGTGCTGCATATGTGATAGCAAGATTATGGTTTGGCCAGGAAACCTAAATCTCGCCTTGGCCCACCCACCCTCTACTAGGAATTCCTAGAATAAACAGATGTGTGAACAGGCATAGTAAGACAAAGCAACCTTTAATGTGATCTGAAGCTTTATCCTCACGTTTTTACAATGCAGAGCTTAGTAAGCCTGGCCAGACCACACAGGTTGGTTTTTATTCCTATAATAGTAGTTAGGATTACATAGCCTTGAAATTAAGCAAGTCCTAACCTAATTCTATCTTCCCATGTGCAGACAATTTATTTGTGCTAAAGAGAGAGAGATAAATCAAATGCCATATCTATAAGTGTTCAAGAAAAGGAAACAAACAAAGCTATGCACCTGGAAACAGTTAAAACAAGGAAGAGACTTGGAAGAAAGTAACGCTGTGCATAAGTGTACTGCAAAGGTTGTCATTTACACTTTGAAAGATCTACCCACACCTGTGACCAAGTCCTGTGTTTTGGGTGCTGGCTGATGATTCTTCTTCCACAGGGATAGAGAAAGGGTTTCAGGGGGCGTGAGAGATGAGAGAAGCCTTAAAGTGTGCCCCAGGGGTCAGCACTGCTTACTGTCAAACACTGGAAAACAAGGGAGAGCTAGGTCCTATGCTTTCGACAGTAAACCGTATGGGTGCGTTCTCAAAAGTTTTGTGACAGAGGCATCAATAAAGGGTTTTGTTAACATTCAACAAGACATTCTTTTCTTTTTAAGTTGGATCTCAAAGGATCTGTTGAAATTCCCCACAGCACAGGTGACACACAGGAGGCAAGGAAGGAAGAAAGGTCAAATGAGAAATTTCTTCCAGCAGAAGACACATGGTGACTGAGGCAGGACCAGGATTTAGAATGTGAGGTGGATCCCAGTGCCTAAGCCCTGGGGAGCCATTGAAGATGTGTGATCACATCTTACAGATCATTTCCAGAAATCACGTGGCTGTCTTTTTAGAAAAATACAAATAACTTTCAGAAATAATGAAGGCAGCTTTTTGTTTTTCTCTTTCAGGCTAAAGTTATTCTAGGTGAGTGGCCCCCTCTCTCCTTGGCTCTGGGGCTGGTATGTAGGCTACCGAGAAGTTCTAAGTGAGATGCTGTATCTGACTGGCATTTTCAGACAGCTCTGTCCTTTGACAGTGGCTCTGCTGAGCCATCCTTGAAAAATTCTGAAGTTATAATGCTTCTCGAGATTCCACAGGAGCCAGAGTTGTAGAGTCCCCTGAGGCCCTGGAGAGAGGAAGCATGTGTCTCTCTGTGTCCAGGCTGGTGCTGCCAGGATCTGGAGGACAGCATGCAGACTGTGCGCAGAGGTTTTCAGTTTGTGTGGGCAAAGTCTTAAGAATCTGTTTTATTGTTTTAACCTGTCCTTAGAACACAGTCCCAAAGAACAGAGCATTCTCCAGACCCCTCACGAAGAAGCAGCGAGATGAAAGAATGATGAAAACATTGTGAGAAGGGACCCACTTCCCTGTACTTTCAAAGTAATTGTTGCCCTCAAAATATATATTTAGTTCGTCTTTTTGTTTTGCTGTTGGCCTGCCTCTGTAGAAGGGAACAATTGGAAGTGCTTTTTGACTGAACAACCAAATGGAGGTGTGAAAAGCAATGGGGAAGCAGGGGTCATTTAGAACTGGGGAAGGAAGATGGGAGGAGTGGAATTAAGGAGGTTAACTGTAACATTAAATGGCACTTTGCACTTTATAAATTGCTTTTACCGATGTTATTTCCTTTGGTCTTCCCAGGCTTAGAACATAGAAATATTTTATTTTACAACCAGGGTAACTAAGGTTCAGAGAAGTTAAGTACTTAGCTAAAACCTCACTGCTATTAAAGGACAGATTCAAGGTTTCAAATCCAGGTCATTCTTCATCCACCTAGTATATGGCAGGCACTGTAGTCCCTACTGAATACGCAAAGATAAAAAGGATAACCCATACTCACCGAGAACTCTCAGGGATTTGGGGAACCGGAGAGAAAAGAATACCACTGCTATTTAACAAGCGCGAGTATCACGGTGCCTGGTAAGTAGTGGGTATCCGGCAAACATGGGTCCAGTGTGCTAATATGTGAAGAGTAAATGAAAATATAGGATCCTGTGAAAGACCAGATTAAGATGTGGTTTGCCCAAGCCCCTCCTTCCTTTGCTTTCTAGAGTTCCAACTTGGAAATGTCACCCCCTTCCACCCTTTGTCCCAAAGAGGTGTTATTCTGATGTATCCATATACATACATGGCGATATCACTGCTTAGGAAGAAAGGACACCACCTCTAGGCTCCCCCTCACCTGCCAGTATGAAGGGATTCACCTGTGCTGGGTATGCCACTACAGCCCACCTTATGGACTTACATTACAAAGCCTATAGCCCAAGAAGAGGTTCAGACCCAAAGGTTTAGGCTTCTTTTGAATGATAGGGCTGGGGTGAGAAGATCTTCCCCAGGCAAGACCTTTGCAGGTGAGGCATCGAAGACAGAAATGCTAAGGAGCATCAGTCCTTACTACCCTAGCTGAAGTCTTTTGAAGAGACTATGCTCCATTGGCCAGGTATACATCTGGTCAAATAGTGCTGCTGATTGGCTGTACATCTAGCCCTTAGGAGAACAAGTAGATACTAAAACCTAACTTTCCATTTTGTTGCAAAACAGAACCTGCTTCTCCTGGAGTAAACTACCTGGGCATCAGAGATATTGGCCTCTACCACTTTTCAGAGTATTCAGGATTATACGCACACTTTAAAAACCATACTAAGAATCCCAAGAAACACACGCTCTGAGGATTTGAGATAAAACAGGAAGATAGATACAATGGGAAAGCAGCTTTATTGAAGTATAAGAAAAATACAATAAACCACATATGTTGAAAAACTGTACAATTAGGTACATTTTGACATACACCCATCAAGGCATAACCACATTGAAGAAAATGTAAAAAAATTAAATATTAAAAAAATACACATATCCACTATTTACAAAAAGTACTGTGCTCCCCTGTAATCAGCCCCTGCTGCTCTCCCCTGCCCAAGCATCAGTATGCTTCCAGTCACTATGGGTCAGCAAATGGAATTATTTACCTTGTATTCTGCTTGTCTGCTTTCTTTTGCTCAGTGTAGTTATTTGGAAATTTGTCTATGTTTATCTGTGCAGCAATAGTTAATTTTCTTTTAACTGTGAGCGGCATTCCACTGTATGAATACTCCATAATTTGCTTATTCATTCCTTTGTTGATAAAATTTCATTGCTTTTATTTTTGGTCTATTATAAAAAACGCGTCTGTGAACATTCAGACACACTGCATTGTATGAACATAAACTCATTTCTTTTGGGTAAGTACCCAGAAGTACACGTACTGAACCATATGGTAGGTGAATTCTTAACTGCTTTGGAACTGCCAAAGTATTTTCCAGTCTTTGTAGTTTTCGTATTCTCATCAGCTATGTAGGAGAGCTTGAGTTAATTCACAGGTCATCAGCACTTAGTAGGGTCACCGTGCTCCAGTTTAGATGTTCCAACATGTGAAATATCTCCTTATGATTTTAATTTGCATTTCCCTAATGAATAATAATGTTGAGCATATTTTCCTATACTTGTAATCCATAGTCTATCCTACTTGGGGAAATTTATACTCGGATCTTTGGGGTTTTATTTGCTTGACTTGTTTGTTTATTTATTACTGAGTCTTGAGGGTTTTAAAAATAGTCTGTGTATATCATTTACTAAATATAAATTATAAATATTTTCTCATAGTTGGGCTTTCTCTTTTCCTTATCTTAAAAGGTTTTTAAAAAGAAGTCCTAAATATAAATATAGAGTTCAATTTGGTGAATTTTTTGTCTTATGGATAATATTCTAGTTGCTTTAAACACTCTTTACTTACCCAAGACCATGATTTTATGCTGTATATCTTTCTAGATGTCTTATGTTTTGCCCTTTATGTTTAGATCTATTATCAATTGAATTAATTTTATGTGATATGAGATAATAGATTTTTCATTATTTTTGCTTATTGCAATTCCATAGCTCTGGTCTCATTTTTTAAAAGACTATCCTATCTCCACTAAATTCCCTTTATGCCTCTTTCATAAGTCAGTTAACCACAAGGGCATAAGTTGATTGTATGATTTGTTTCTGCTCCTGCTGTGGATTTATACATCATGATGCCAATACTACCCTGTATCCATTGTAATAATTTCTGTAGATTTATAATGTCTTGAAATCAACAAGTACAACTCTTCCAACTCTGCTCTTTGTCATAGCTGTTTTAACTATTATGGGTGTTATGTATTTCTATATGAATGTTATAGTGATTTTTGTCAAATGCTATTAATTCCATTGAGATTTGTATTGGGTTGTGTTCAATGTGCAGATCAATTAGACAAGAATTTACTTAGACAAGAATTTACTTCTTAACAGATGAACCATCCAATCAATAAAGAATTTTCTATTTATTTAAGCATTCTTCAATTTGTGCAATATTATTTAGCTTTTGTTATATAGGTCTTGGGCATTTTTCTCAAACTTATCTCTAGGTCTTTGATATTTCTGATTCTTCTATAGATAGTGTGTTAACTTGTTTTTGTATTGTTCACTGATGTTAATATGTATATAGAAATAAAATTAACATTACATTGATCTTATGTCCTTCAACATTTACTAAATTCATCAGTTCTAACAACATTTTTGTAGTCTCTAACAGGTATTTTGCACACACAGTCCTGTCTTCTTTACACAGTGTTACTTTCACTTCCAAACTATTCTTTTCTTTCTGTTCTTGCCTTATTGCACAAGCTAGATCCTCTGTTACACTGTTGAGTAGAAACCATGGTATCAGATATCTGTGCTTCATTCATGATCATTGAAGGAAATAGTTAGTCTTCCATTAAATATCATATTAGTTGAAATATTTTAGATGTCTTTTATCATTTTGAAGATTTTTTCCTGATTCCATGGGTCCTGTCCATTTTCTCTCTTTCAGTGATTCTAATTGCTACCGCATATCTTATTTAATGTGTGCAGGACATTGTACACATAGAAATACACTAGGAAATAAATTGAATTCTAAGGGAAACAAATTGAAGGAAGAAGAATTGTTGCAATGATATAGATAAATCACAGTTTCCAACTACGATTCTCTATAATGCCAATTCCAAAAGAGTTTAAAATTGCAAATAACTTCCTGCTCCTCAAAACCTTATGACATCCATAATATTTCCCTTGACCGCTTATTTAGCAGTCATACTCCCTCAAAAGAAATCAGTTGCTTCCACGATGCGGTTTACCCGGTTTACTTACTTCATTTGCTTCTCTCTTTTTTTCCTTTTTTGCCGTACCTTTGTTCCAGCTGCCATCATCTGCCCCTGGGTTAGACAATGGACTCTTCCTATTGCTCTCCCTACCTTCTACCTGTCTCAGTCTAATCTACCATTTCCCAAACTCAGTGCCCTTTAAAAAAATAACACTTGACCAGGCACTGCTGTGCATGAAACTCTTCCAGTTCTTCTCCTTAGAATGAATCCCAGATTCTTGGCAGTAGTTTTCTAGGCATTGCCTTGTCTGGTTGCAGCCTTGGTGAAAAGCGAATGCCTCTGCCAGTACTCTGCCTCCATGAGTACTTCTCTTAGCAGGAGACCTGTCCCAGGTAGTACTGGGGCCACACTACTTGGTCCGAAGCTTTGCTCCACCAACCTCTCTGAGGCTGAGCCCTCTCGAATCTTCCCATGTGTCAGTGCTGCTTGTTAAAAGAGGATAAAAACGGTGCGTTTGACATAAGATTATAAGAATTAAGTGTGAGTTGTCACATAAGGCCTGGTACACAGTCAGAACAAACTCGCTTTCTTTGTTATGTTTATTCTTTGTTGTTCACCGCAGATGGGCTTCATTACAAAGGCATGAGGATTAAAGGAGACAGCAGAGGAAGAACTCCTGCAATAATTCTGAAATGGGGTTGGTTCTCTGTAAAGACAGTCCTGTTTCCTTCTTTCCTTCCAGTCTATGCTAATATCCACCTCAGGGCTGTGTTTCTTCCCACAGATAAGCATCGCCCTTGGGCCGGCACACCCACCTCTTTCAGGAGTACTGAGGAAGCACCTCTAAGACAGTAATTTTGTGGATTTTGTCATTGAGAATTTTATTAGGTTGGCACTTTTATTACCAAACCAGAGCTTAGTTATGTTGTTTATCCACTCCCTCCCTCCCTCTCTTCTGTGTGGTTGCAGCTTTTAAATGCTTAATTAGAGGAATAAAAAAAATACCAATTTTGCCTTTCCCCCCCTTTTACTAACAAATAAGTTGAGAGGCAGCTGCAGGTGGAGGCTATTTGAAAACTGCTACCAGTCTGAAATTTAACTTTTCACTGCTTCTAGGGGCATTTAGAAATTAGTGCTGACACGTGCAGATGAGTTTGTGAAACAGAAAAATAGGTATGTTGCAAAGTATTCTGAAGAGTACTCTAGGGAATGAAGATAACTCACATGGGAGCTTCTGCTTGATGTTGGGTCTTTCATAGGATGCGCAGCTTCCTTCCCGCTAATCTTTAGCAAGGTGAGAACAAAGCTGAATTTTTTGCTATTTGAATGTCCTGAAGGAGGTTTGCATTTTTTTTCTCACTGAAATTAAAATAAAAATAGTAAAAAATTCAAATCCTTTGAACATTTTCTTCAAAGATCTCTGGTTAAGAAGTATTAATAAACTGCAAATGGGGTAAAGGGGAGAGGAAGAAAGGGAAAAATAAAATTATATATACACAAGATATATATATACACACACAAGATAGTTCAGATAGTTTTATAGATAGCTTAGTTCCTTGAAAAGAATGTTTTGTGCTAATATTGTTTAAACAACATATATCTTGTACTTTGATTAACTACCAGGAAGACAATGATGTGCAGTATCAACTGTTGTGACTATCTACTAACCTGTTTTAAAACTTGGTTTCAGACATTCGTTTTTTGGTTTTTCTTTGTCTTTTTGACACAGGGTCTCACTATGTAGTTCAGGCTGGCGTTGAGCTCACTTTGTAGCCCAGGCGGATCTCGAACTCACAACAATCCTTCTGCCTCAGCCTCCCAAGTGCTGCCCAGCTGATGGTTTATCTCTTTCTCTTTAAAATAATTTTTTTTAAAAAAAGAAATCTTAATAGACAATCCCAATTCACAAGTATTTTATAGAAACCTAAAAATAAAAAGAAGTTCAACCAAGGACAGGTGGTGAAGATGGAGAAGAACTAGGAACCATGCTAGAGAGACAGAGAAGTGACAGAAGAAACTGAGGTAGAACATACCCGAAAGGAAAGAGTGAACAGTGTCACTTCAAGGTAACACTTCACTCTTAAAACACCAGCATCACTGTAAGCGGCACTGAAAGAAAGTTTCAGTGAAGTCCTCTGGCCTGTGCATCTCACAGCTTCCGGGGCCTCTCCCAGATCCACATCAGTTGTCCAGACTGTCTGTCCTGTTTTGAGGAAGAGAGTCCATCATCCATTAACTCCTTCCACAGCCGCCTCATCCCCTTTGTGCCTCATGTCACAAATACAGTGCTGCGGCTAGAAGCAAAGGCTGTGATGCCTCATGGTTCAAATTCTTCCAACATTTTCCTCAAAGCTGTGGTTTGTTGGTTAAGAAGTATCAGTAGGCAATTGGAATCCCAATATATATGTATTGAGAAGTAGAAAAACATATATGTGTGTGTGCAGGTGTGTATGTATATAAATTCTCCAAGTGAGAATATATATAAAAATATATGTATCTATTCTTCAAGAGAATTTATTGGTCCATAAATTTATTGGTCCATAATGGCCACCTGTGTGCCACCGAGCCAGAGCTCCTAGTAACTTCTCAGCCCAAGAAGCTGGAAGCAGTGGGACAAGTGTCCAGGATACAGCCCCAGTCTGAGACTGAGGGTCTGGAAGCCCCCTGGAGAGTTGCTGGTCTGAGTCTGCATTGGAAGTCTAAAGAAACTGGAGTCTGATGTCCACAGGAAACAGCAGCAAAGGACATACCTGCTGAAGAAGAATAGAGATTTTCAAATATGCACCAACCTCCTTTTCCTTCCACCTCTCTTAGTTACTCCCCTTATTGCTGGGGCACAACACCCAACTCCCACAGTTAAATGAGAAGAGATCTATTTTGGCTCTCAGTTTGTAGAGGTTTTAGTCCATAGTACCCTGGTTTCAAGGCGTGGTAGCGTGGCACAGCAGCATGGTGGAATAGGATCAGCTCATGGCATGAAAGGCAGGAAGCAAGGAGAGCAACCAAGAGAAGCTGGAAGGAGATAGACCCTTCTAGCCCACACCCTGCAGTGCCCCACCTCCTCTGACCAGGCTTCATCTCCAAAATCACATTTAGCTATAGACATCTATCCATGGACTGATCATTCACCATTTCCCAGTCATCTTTGAAAAGCTCCACCTATGAGTGCATGAGGCTTTGCAGGGGACATCTAGATGTAAACCATAACACTCCCCAAGCTGTCGGTGCTGCCCTAAGATCAGAGTGCATCCTTCCCCCTCTGTTTGTGAGCCTATATGCCAATCATCTCTAGAAACAACTGCCCAACACACTCACGTGAGTGCCTTACACATTTTCCAGAGATTATTTTTAACCTAGTCAAGTTGACATGCAGCTACTAAGGGGCACCATTATGCTCCACCACTTAGCAGAGTGACCTTGGATAATTCATTCATTCATTTAACAACCACATATTTATGATTCTTTTCTGTGCCAGTCACTCTTTTAAATTCATTTTTGTCCAGAGATTAATAAGAACCTCAATCTTATTTTTGGAGTATGGTAGACTAGAAATGATACATGGGGAAAGCTAAGCATAGTAACTGGTTTAGGCCAGGTGTTTCCAAAACGGTCACTGTTAGTGCTACAATTCTCAGTATTTATTTTTCTGTTCCCAAAAGGAAGTATATAAGTTCTACATGTTTTATAGATTTTAGGAATGCTCCCTCCTAATGCATGAGAGGTACTAAAATGAGGGAAATGCTTGGCCAGTGAGCAATAGGTGAAGGGGGGTAAAATTATTTGGTGGGCAGGAAGGTAAATGGAGAGAACAAGGAGGGGGTGTATGCACCTCAAACAGCAAGAAGATGGTGACAGTGAGGCTCCTCGCCTGATCAGGTTTCTGTTTTGTCGTTTATTTTCTAACTGGGGAAAATTTTTACCATTTGTGTAACATTTGCAGAACAAACAGACCTGTGATTTTGTTTGCAATATTTGCAGCTGATGTACTCTCATGGCACTGGTATTTCTATAACAGCCCTGTGATCCAGCAGTATCCCATTCCCTCCAGGAGTAGTGTGATGGGATGTAGGGATGTAGGGATGTCGGTGGTCCACGGTCAAGTTTCAGGTTATGCTCTCCTCAGACTGAACCAATGTCTTTCTATTGCCACACTTGTCTCTCTAAGAATACCTTGTACCTTCACATCACAGGGCTGCCTTTTCATAGTACCCCGTGTGTTTCTCAGCATCCTAAAGCCACAAGTCTGGGTGCAGAGTCACCAGCCTGTTTAACTCTTCATTATTTGAAGTTGCTGGCATGAAATACATGACCAGTTCGTGGCTGGTATATTGGACTGCACAGAATGAAATGTGCTCTGCTGGGATAGAATACAAAAGAAAACAGGGTACAGCAGACAGGACAGGATAGCATGAAGCAGAGTGAGGTAGGATCGCAGAATAAAATTGTATAGCTAGATCCATGTGACATGACGCATAATGACCGGGCATGGTGGCGCACACCTGTAATCCCTCAGGAGGCTGAGGCAGGAGGACTGTTGCAAGTTCGAGACCAGCCTAGGCTACAAAGTGAGCTCAAGGCCAGTCTGAACTGCATAGTGAGACCTTGTCTCAAAAAGACAAAAAAAAAAAAAAAAAAAAAAAAGGATGAAGCATAATAATATTGAGAAGAAGTCTGCATGAAAAATATCTGCAAAATTCCTTTAAATGAATGATTTATTGGGTCCAAAATGGTGAAAACTTCTATATAAAAATATCAACCATAATGAATACTAATATTTTTGTTTTGTTTGTTTTGTTATGTTCTTAGTTTTTCAGCCTATGCAGTGGAAGTAAGGATGAGCTCTTTCTTAAATCATTTTTGAGTCTATATAAATACCTAAGCAGTATGTAAGTAGCCAAAGAGAGTCCAAACTAGGTAATGGAGCACCTGATAGCCAATATTGCCCTTTAGCTATTCTTTCATTTTAGTAGAACATAAACTCATCCAAAAATGTTTTAATATGTCTGCATTACTTAACAGCCTGGGAATTATTCTAATTATTCTTAAGTTTATCATTATGGGTATAGTACACTCTTTCTTTAAATTCCTGGAGACTATTTAAGATGCAAATGAATAACTTTATGAATTATTGGTGGGATGGAAGATTCATAATTAATTTGACCCCTCCCTGCCAAATATGCACACATATACCCATACACACACAGATGAAATAGTGTCTTGAAAATGCAAAGTGATTTGCATAAACATGGGATGAATACAGCTACTCATAGCAAAATGCGTGGCAGAATTGCTGGCAATTGAGCAAGGCATGCTGGATGACCACAGAGACAGCTGGGCTGACAGATGCTGAGTGCCCACTGAAAGCTCTGACTGAGAAAATTGTCTACATACAAAGATTAGCCAGAAGGCCAAGGTAGGAAGAACAGGGGAAAGCCACAGATTAAGCAGCAAATAATAGCTAAGTTGGACAGCAGCAGACATTAAGCAAATATCCAAATGTTAGATCCCTGCAAGTTACAGTCCTGAGAATGGGAGCCACAAGGACCCAACAAGCGCATGAGTTGGGTTTCAGGGCAAGGAGAGTTATAGGAGGAAAAGGTAGTCCTAGGGGAGGGAGGAAAAGACTTGCACTGCCTGAGCCACTCTAAGTTGAGAGTCACAACCCAGGACCAAGTTTTATTCAAGCCTGCTATTCATAAACTACATGCGGTTGAGCACATATGTGAGTGCAGTAGGAGTGGGAAACACAAGAAAGAGTTGGAGGATCAAAGCTGCTCATCACACCTAGCTGAGTACTCAGTTAAGCTTTCAGCCATTCCCAGACCTAGATCCTAAGAAACCCTTCATCCAGTTCTTTATGCGGGAACCAGGAGCCTTAGGCTTTAAAATCCTCTCAGGTGATACTACTGATGATACTACTATCAAGTTTGAGGTCCCCGCCCTAGGAGAAACCCAAGCTTGATGCCTGGCATCTAGTGGTATCAACAAGCTGATTTCTACTTCCACAAATAACTCTTCTAATTATTTTTCTGTGTTGGTTTGGGGGATATTTTTTCAAGAGAAACAATATAATGCAGGACACATATTTTATATGATTACTTATAATAGTCACCCAAAGAACAATATACAAAAGACTGCAGGAAATCTGTCCACATACTAAGACCAAGGAATCCAGCTGAGGGCCTGGACACCATGGAAATGCCCTGCATGAGTCCAACTGAAGACCTAGAGCTCATAACAATGCCTCCTATGAGTCCAACTGGAGGCCCAGAGACCACAATATCTTATGCAGGCCTGTTTCATGGATCTGCTCTACAAAGGCCCAAAGGTCAATGGTGGAATCTAGGAAGTCTGTGCCAGCAGGATGAAGGATCTGTGCTAGCAGGCTGAGGGATCTCCACTGGAGCCAGAAAGCAACATGCAAATTAAGAACCAGAGCTCCCCTGAAAGGTACCACAGACATCCTCAGCAACAGTGAGGTCCTGAGCTCCTCCAGTGGTGAAGCCAGCTAAGTTCCCATAAGGAAATGCAATGCAGCAAGCTTCTCCAGGAGATTGAGCTGTGCACCTTCATCATCTCCGGAGCCAGGAAGCGATGCTCAGAGTGAGGACCAGAGCTCTCTCAAAGTGAACCAAAGCAATTCTCAGTGTCAACAAGGTCCTGACCTCCTCAGAGGACACGAACAGCCAACTTCATCAGGAAAGTCAGCACAATGAGCTCCTCGAAAACAACCAACAGCTCCTTACAGCTTCTATCAGTTCCCAACAGCCTCTCTTCTTCTTCTCCAGTTCTGCCTTTTATGCTGCTGTCAACAGTCCCCAAGTGGGCCCCCTACACCCAGCGCCATGATTACTCAGTTCACCTGAGGATTATAAATTAACCACCAGTTATCAATCCACTACATTTTCCTCTTAGGAAATATTACAGAAGTGAAATTTTCTAAGCTATGTAAGGTTTTGTTTATCAGCATTCTAAGATGCGTCAAAGTCTCAAAGATTCATAATTCCTAGAAACAAGGTACAGAAATTTGCATGACTTAATCCCCTGGTAATTCTTACTGCAAAAAATGGTCCAGAGTGCCAACTTCTTGGCTATGAGGCAAAGAATTAGCCTAATAGGCCTTGCACATGTAAATACAAATGCCTATCTGATATATTTTATGTGTTATATTTTGCCTTGTTTCTGATGATTCATTATTTATAACTTATACCTGACAACTTACAGGAAAGGGTTTGAAGTGGTAGAAATCAGAAGACAGAGCCAGTAACATGCACATGATACTGATAATATTCAGGGGCTATCCGGGGTGATTTCCCTGTGTGCTCACCATTAGAACCAATCAACATATCCAAGATGGCGCCCGGCCCATAGAGACCCTCAGTGATGATTTGGAGATCATCCTCCCTGGAGAATACAAACCATTCGCCAAACAAGAGCACTTCCTCTATTGTGGCGATTTTAATTCAAAAAATGATTAATGATGAGTAACAATCAGTAATAAGTTAATAATAATTACTAATATTTTCTAGGCACCCACCACACTAGATAATGAGGGTAAATATAGTAAAAATTATAGCATAGAGTTAACAGTTCATCAGGGAGACAGGCATAAATCAATAACTATACTTATAAGCACTCAAAATCATGCCAGTACTACAAACAAAAGTCATCCAGGGATTTGAGACCCTAGACCAGGTATACCGACTCTGTGAAGAGAAGGAGAGGGACAATTTCCACTGAGAGATGAGTTTTAACAAATGGCAAGGCGTTGTCAGCTGGGAGAGGAAAAGTTGTGTTTTGGGGGCATTTAGGAGGTGATGTGGAGGAGAGGTTCACTTTCACCTTTCTTCAATTTTTTTTCTACCCATAAAAGGGCTAAATGGTGGTTCTTTGTCCTATCTCTTCCATCTCAGAAGTGTCTTTTAGAGTAGCATTTGTCCCAACCAAACTCCCCACCTCCTGGAATATTTGCCTGGGCCATCTGTCCCCAGTTCCTAAATGTCCAATGACTAAATGAAGGAGCCTGCTTCCTGCTCACATACCTTCCCCCATTCTCTGGGACTTGACCCCAACCCACCCTCACATCCCCAGCAGCGTTTGTTACTTGAGTTCATTCTCTATTTCTTTATTTCTCACTCTACAAAGGAAGACATTATACTACTTCTCAGTGTTCAGGCTCCTGTTTCTTCTCTGGAAAAGTTAAATTCCATTCCACTCAAACAGCTGGCATTTGTAAGAATCCACTACATTCCAGGTAAGATGTACCAAGACAAAAAGAGTCACTGATCTCAGAGTCACTGACCTCAGAGATTTCATAGAGGGGAGATATAATGCAGAAGCTACAACACATTGTGGAAGACACAAAAACAAGCAGTGATAACATGGAAGGTATAAAATAAGTTGAGAATTACAGTAATTATTATGATGCTAGTCAAACTGCAAAGGAAGCACATTTATCCAACAACAAATACTTATCAAGAACCTACTATGCAGTGTAAAAATGTTGATGGATAAAACAACTATGGTTTATTCCCTTGGGAAGGTTATAATAAGAGTGAAAGATGATAAATAAAACTCATAATTTTAAGCATGGTAAAGTTAATGAAGGAAACCCTCAGGGAGAAGTGATGGAATATAATGAGGAAGAGATACCTATCCAAGAAAGATGGCTTCTCTTAATAATTAGACATCCTACATTAAAAAAAGTCTACCAGTTCTTAACTATGTTAGTCAGCTTTCTGTTGCTGTGACAAAATAGTTGAGTAAGTCAAGTTAAGAGGAAAAAGGTTTATTTTGGATCATGGTTTGGTCAAAGAGGAGGGGGCTAGGGACAAGATATAGTGCCCAAATCCTGCCCCCATGACCCACGTCCTTTAGTGAGACTCCTCCTCATAAGTCTTTGTCATCTCCCAAAAGTGCATCAAAGGGTTCACACACTGGTTAAGTTAGAGCCCTCATGAGCCAAAGTTCCAAAAGCTGCACTTCTGAATACAGGAGTCTTTTGGAGGTTGTCTTAGATCTCAACCATAATACTATATGATCTTAAGCATGTTACTTAGACTTGGCTCCTCAAAATGGAAGAATGAATAATGCACAGGTTTACTGTAAGAATCAAGTAAGAAAATGACTGTACAAAGGTTGGTGAATCTGTATCCTGCACAGTGAGTGCTCAGTAAATCTTGTCGTTATTATTCATTATGTTATTATGTTCTCTCTTGTGCTTCATCTCCATCTTTCTGAGCTTCCAAAGTCTCTTCCATGCAGTGGAATAACAAAACCTTGCTTTGATGGCTGAGAGTATGCTACATGCTGTCAGAAGCTACATCTCTGAAGTATGATTATGAAAATGGCAATATGACCATCATTACAGTTCTTGACAGCATTTATGGTATTTTGCTATCCATAGCAAGCAATAATGAATGAAATATATTAAATATATAGTTTCTTCTCTAGGCATAATTTGACACAAGGCCACTATATACAATACAGCAGCCCATAGCTACATATACTTGGTGTTGCAGATAGTCCACGTATAGCACAGTTTCACTGAGAATTCCACTAGACAGCACTAATACAGCAATTCCAGGCACCAAAGACATTCATTTGTGACCCATAATTGTATACACTAGACTCTTTGGTCTGTCTTATTCATGATTTTTCTTTTTGAGGTTTCTGTGACTCATGCTCAACTATGATATGAAAATATAAAATGGAAAATTCCAGAAATAATCCACGTTTTAAATTGTGTGACATTCTAAGTTACATGATGAAGCCCCATGCCTTCCTGCTTTGTACACATCACCCTTATGACTCTCCATCCAACATGTCCACACTTCCTGTCCATATGTCACTTAGTAGCCATGTCTCTTCAGATCAACTATCATGGTATCATAGGGCTTGTGTTCAAGTGACTCTTATTTTACTAAATAGTGACTTCCATAAGGTGCAAGAATACTTTTGCAAAAGAGCTACCAGGGCATAAAACTTAGAATAACAGAATAGTACTCTGTGGCAGTGCTGTAGAGCATACAGAAAACTACACATTACATATGTCTTGGTACCATTTGACATATCAGGTACCCACTGAGGGTCTTGATTTCTGTACTTGGCAAGAGGTGCCACTACTATCTTAGATATATCATTCCATCTTCAGAATGTATAATATTAACACACTCTCACATTTGGACAGCTTTCAAACTACTTTTACATGCATAATTAATTTGTCCTTACCATTATTCCTGAAGTACAAGGCATAATCAAAATATATAGTACATGTTTAAAAGTTTGAAAACTGTATTGTAATAAAGAATGCATTGTCATTAATCTCCCTTGCTTCAAAGACACTCATCCCATCATTTTAGCCACTTTCTGAGGCACTCCCGGAAGTCCTCTTTCACGAGTGTCTTTGTGAGACATGATCAAGAATGCAGTGAATGCTGCTGTCAAGGGCCACTCAGTGCAAAGGGAGACATACAGAACTTTACAGTGTATGCTTCACCACCTTATCCACAGATATGGCACCATGCATCTTCTCTTTACCAAAGTCACAATGAACAGGAAAGATAAAAATTTTGAAACAATCAAGGCAGCCGGAAAGGGCAACTAAAGACACTCACAAAATAAGACTTCTAGAGTTGCCTAAGAAAGTGGCAGGAACAATGGGACAAGTGTGTCTGAAGTAAAGGAAAGAATTTTGAGGTTGATTAATGGCACTGTGTTTTACTGTAATAATTTTGTTTTTACTCTAAACATTCGCTCAAATTTTTTGATGATATCCCATTGTCAGGAAAAATATTATCATCTCATCTCTACCCTGGGAGAAATAATTGACAAGTGGAGTAGTAGAAGCAGCCAACATTAATTAAGCACTCACTTATAAGGTGTATGTCAAATACAGTGCTAAGTGCTTCAGTGTTGGTTTGTTTGCCTGTTGCTTGCTTGTTTGCTTATTTTATAGTGCTAGAGGTTGAACATAGGGCTTTATGCATGCCAGGCAAGTGCTGTATGACTGAGCTATATGTTTAGCTCTGCTTTAGAGATTTTAGTGATGTATCAAATCTCAGAGAGCCGAAGTGACTTGCTTGTAAACATTTAATACACTGAGGACACATCTTGCAATTCCTAGCCCAGGATTCTTTACCACACTTCTGTCCTTTCCTATGCAAGCTGAATTCTAGTTGTTTGTTACTGCGGAGACTAGGTTTTTCCAGCAACAGAGTTATCAAGACTGGATGCGTGGTAGCTGCTCAAGCTGACAGGGGCACAGCTAGTGAGGGATCCTCCCCATGGATCTTCCACATGTCTGACCCTCTCTCCTGCTGAGACAATGCAGCACATGAAGATGAACTCGATTCACATTCAGCCTCAGTGCTCTTGTCCACAGCTGCAGAAACAGCTGCTGCCTCTGTACAACCCTTTCCCTCTTCTCCCCATCTAATTGCTACCAACTAGTAGAGTGGCTGTGAATACTGTATGTCTTGTGCTCTTCCAGAGCCTCTGTCCAGCTGTTACTGTTCCAAACTTTGTTCAAAGATTCATAACTGTTCCGTTTGAATGATTAATTCTAGAATTTAATTATTGGATATTTTAAGACCTTCATCTCATGTGCTATGTTGTGTACGACTTAAAGCACTTTTAAGCAGGAAGGAACCTTAAAAATAGTTATAAGCAATATGAAATATGATCACTGAGGGCCTGTTACACACCAGATGCCAAGCATTTGCAGACTGGGGAGAGAGAGTACAAATTCAGGATCATGTGTCCTATGCCTAAATACTTCAAGATTATAAACTTAAGTTAATCACTAGATACATGTTCTATCCTCCATTCTTAACAGATACAATTTCATTAAAACTCCGATAGCATGGAGGTACTTTAGAATTTTTGGATCCATGAAAGTTTGATGCTGGAAGTGGCAGAGTGACAGAACCAGGCTGTACCCCAGCCCCAGGACCTTCCCATCCACACTGCAAAGGGCCTCTGTTCATGAGCTCATGGATACTGCACTCACATGTCTAAGCTCCACCCACAGTCCACACCTGCCCAAGTGCAAACTCCTTGGCCACCTTCAGCCTAGAGAGCATATCTCAGCAGGTGTCACCTTTTACTGTTGGAAGGAAGGATACAGGAAAGAAGCCTGTACAAGATTTGCATTCATTTGAGGAAGGAACTATGGATCTATGTAATGCCTAGCCAAATATCAAGCATACAGCACGATATCAATAAATAATAGCTATTATGTCACTAACATATCTGGAACACGTGTTGCAGAATTTATTTAAAAGCTGTACAAACTGTAGTATTTTGTAAAAAGCACAAGTAATATATGATATAGCTCTGCTTTCCTCCAATCCTATCTCATTAAGGACTTTGAAAACTGTTTACCTAGGAAGGACCAAGGTTTTATCCCTTTTCTACTTTTCCTGAGCCTTTTATCATTTTAATACTGTTGGGGGAACATCCTTTCTATTTTCTGGTCCATGAGCATGGACATTTTCCTACCTCTGTGGACTGATCACATTCCAACATTCACGTTATAGCTGATTACTTTTCCTACTTTTAATTGTTTAAACTTAAAACTAAAATACAGACCTGTTATCTATTGCTCTAATATAGCTCTGGCTAATGGAGTTTCCCATAGCATGGATACCAGAGGACAGAGTAAAGCTCTCAGCTCCATCCTTGCCGCCACAAAAAATGCTTTTTCTGTTTCCTTATAATCTATTGTGGAAGTGTATAATCCACAGCTAGCTGGCTATCATCTCTCTATCAATACATCTATCTGTAGGAGAGGTGTGTTTGTGTGTATCTGAAATGTTTCTCTAAACTTTAAACCAGGAGGAAATCAATCTCTCCACAAAGGTTTTGCTGTTGTAAATATTTCCATCTTAGAAAACTTTGGCTATAAGAAACACAAGTACAGTCAAATTTCTTTTTAAAATCTTTTATTGATTTGGGAATATTAATAGAACACAAGTGCATTTAATGTCTCCTTTCCTCTCTTTTGTCCTTCCTTTCCCTGGATAAGGCTCCCCTTGAATCTAGAAGATGAGCCTGTAGGAGATTTGGGAGACATGCAATCCCAACTCAGGCCCCAGGCTTACTCAACAGTACCATTCTAGTGTCTGACTCACTCCAAAATCTTAAAAGAGAGAATCTGATTGGCCCATTTTGTAGAATCAGGTGTCCAGTTTTGTCCAATTAGTGTGGTCGAACCAATTTGCCTGTGTGCATTTAAACAAGGGGCTTCAACTTTCTTATCTGTGAAGCAAAACTGGAAACTCTCCACTCGCAATGAGTCAGCAGAATGCGTGCATTATCCTTTTGCTTATCTGTTTTAATGACTTATTTCATCATCCATTTTTTGGCTTACCTTAGGTTCTTTTTGCCTAATATTTTTGCCTAGCATCTTCCAGGAGCCAGAGGAGTCTTAGCAAGGAAAAAGAGGGATAAAGAAATTAAGTACACTTGTGTTCCATTAATGTTTTCGAACCAACATTTTTACAAAAATACTACACACCTTTAGAAGAAGAAAAGCATTATTCAATCTCAGTATTGTATGTAAAGTATAGCTATGGATGGATGTGTAACAGCAGTTGGAAAAGGAATGAAAGAATTCTTAGTCTGACTTACTTATGAGTCCCTTACTTTTCTTATTAGAAACCTTATGCCAAAAAGTTCAGAGTATTTTGGAGACTATGATGAACATAAATTATGAACTCATAGCTTGTTTGTTTACTTGTTTTGTTCATCATCTCTTAAGGATATCCCAAGACATTGAACCCTGAGGAGGGAAAAAAGACCAACATTTCCATGAATCCCAGTCGGCTTTGGGTCCCAGTGTATAACTATTTTATCTCACCTGCCTCTTTAGTCCTCACAGTTCACTAGCCCATGGCAGCCGGGGGAAAGGGGTTGCGGAAGCACAGAGTCCCTGTGAAAGGTGACAAAACTGAAGTTTCTCAAAATTATAAGACCTGTATGAAGTCATGTGTGTAATGAGTGGCCAGGCAGGCATTAGAAACTTTGTCTGGTGCAAAACACTTGGCTCTTCTTCTACTTAACGGTTCTTTGTGAAACCCTCATCTTCCTTTGCAAAAGGATTATTTTGTATCAGTAAATCATTGAAGGATAGCAATAATAGGGATTTTTGTGAAGAAAAAAACATTAAGATTTTTCTTTCATAAATACTAGATTTTAACTTTTCATGCCCTACTTTAAAGTGAACTTGTTCTAAAGCAACAAAGAAGACTGAATCCCCTGGAATATGAGGCGCTTACTTCAAAACTGTGACTTAATACAAGCTAAAATTGTCCCTGCATCTATGCCTAGAAATGAATATTTGATCCTAGTTCAGCCTTTACTTTTCTTTGATAAGACATATGAATTTGACATTAAATTAAACAACTTTTACCCAGCATCTTCCCTGTGCCAAGGACAGTACCCAGTATGGGGTTAACTCCGTATGAAGTGGTCTGGCACGCAAGTATTTATGCAAGTGATGAAGAAAAATTCTTGGTCATTTTCTCTATTTTGCTGATGAGATCCTACAATTTACAGAATTTATTAACTTTCTTCATAAGTCTGAGAAGGATAAGAAAGTGGAGTTCAATGCTGAATAAAGAGCTCAGCTCTGCAATATTAAAAGATTATCTTTAGATTTATTTGCTGTGAAAAAGCTGTGGTGAAAGGGTGGTAAATGTTCCTTATTAGCACTCTCCCATTTAGCTGACTCTCACACCTTACAGAGCAGTGCCCACACAGAACAGTCACAAGTGCAAAGTCTGCAAGTGGAGTTTCCAGCTCGGGAAAAGGAAAAAGAGGGGTCATCACTGGATGTCGGCATTGTGGTCACACGAGTCACTCCAGATTCAAGCCCTGAGACAAGTTCTCAAGCCATGTCTAATATGCTCATTCTCCTCCTGTCAAAGCCCTTTTCGTTTGTTAAAAAAATCTACAGCAGTGTTGGCATCTTCACCGCAGCCATGCTCATTCACTTTGCATGTGAGGGAGATAAAGCAGAGCTATTGTCGCCCCCCTCCTTCCATTCCACACTTTCAAAGAGAAAGAGATGAAGCCTTAATGTGTCCCTGCTGATGATCTCAAAGCAACTACACGGCCTCCTTCTTCACACAAAATCACTTCCTGAAGACTTGCTTTCAGAGAGTGGCTAGGAAGACCGCTGCCATTTGCCCTAGGACCTTAGTGAAGTCTTGTACAATGTCTGAGTGTCTACTTTTTAATCTTCAAAATGATGGATCATGTATCTGTCTTATTAGCATCATGCAGGCAGAGGCATTACTCAAACTGTGAACAATCTGAGCATCACAGCGTGGGCAATCGGAAGGAATCAGCTCTGAGCGCTAGCACAGTACCCCGAGGCCCCCACCTTTCCCTGTGCTGATCCCGTGCATGCTGAACCAAGCAAGGTCAAGAGCATCTTGGAGAAATAGAATGGCTGGGGGATAGGGGTAGGATAGGAGGGAGGAGGGTAACTAAATGTCTTAGGCTAACAGCTGTTTTTTAGTATCCACTGTGTTATTGGAATAGCCTCACAGCAAATACTGCCATTCCCAGGCATTCCAGCTAAACACCTTGGAACTGAGCATAAGATAAACACGTGTACTAAAGAGGTTAACACCTGGCCCCACATGGAAGAGTAGGAATCCAGAAAATGCAGTTACCTTCCTCTAATGTTCCTGTTCCCAACCCGCCAGGGCCCTTCCCTGCCGTAGGGCAGTATCACCCCTCAGCCACTGGGCCAGACAACCTGTCCCTCTTCCAGAGGGGTGTGCAAACTGACAGGTTGATTCTTTTTATTTTCTTCCACATGTGTTTATTCCTACATTATTCAAATAGTAAAAACAAAAATACTTCAAATGTCCATCAGTGGATAAATGCATCAACCAAATGTTACTTTCACACAGTGAAAAATTTGACCATAAAAAGGAATTAAATTCTGCAACATGCCTCAACATGAGTCAAATTTGAAAATAAAATTGTGCTAAAAGAATTCTACTTAAACATCCACTAACAGAATCCATATATTTGATTCTGATCATGTGAATGTCTATGAGAGGGATATATAAAGGCGGAAGTTACCAGGCTTGGGTCAAGGACCACAGAGAAACTAGAGGTACAATAAAGTCTACTGAGTTTATTGTGAAGTGATGAAAATATTCTAAAATTATAATGTGGCTCCCCATCTCTTGGTCCTTATTATTAAGCCCTTATAAATTTGCTGTACTTTAAACGGCTTCATAGTATAATACCTAAATCACATATTCAAAAAAGCACTTGAATTCATTATAATGCTATGACAAAAGTAAGTGCAAATTTATAAAGACTCCTAATAATTCTGATAGAAAGGCAGAAAATGAAAGAAAAAATACAATCTTTCCTTCATTGTAAT
Organism: Dinomys branickii; assembly: GCA_004027595.1. Taxonomy (NCBI): domain Eukaryota; kingdom Metazoa; phylum Chordata; class Mammalia; order Rodentia; family Dinomyidae; genus Dinomys; species Dinomys branickii. The sequence continues at coordinate 5,301 of PVLD010017409.1, read as the reverse complement.
TTTTACTATTACTTCACTCAGCTTTGGATACCTTTTTTTTTTTTATTATTTTAAAAGTAAAAGAACAAAAACGTATTAACAAACAGACACAAAGTAGCATAAGAATAGTACAATCAAAACTGATTTACAGACAAGGTGACAGGGAATCAACAATGGTTGTTGCTTTACATAATTGATAACTTTGGAGTGTATATTCAGGAACACAGATACACACATGCAGAATTCATCAAACAATTAATCATCAAATATTCCTTACTATAAAGTGACGTAAGTCAGTAGTGCAACTATGTAAGATATGCTGTACATACATACTTACTTTCTTACATATTTTTATGTATATAATTTTTCTTTTTTTCCCTCTTTCTCTTTCTTTCCCTTCCTTTAAAGCGTGATAGAAAAAGAACTACATCAACAACAGAAAAAGAAAAAAAAAAAAAGAAACGGAAAGCATTAACAAAGAGACAAAAAGTAGCACAATAACAGTATGATCAGAATTGAATTATAGACAAAGCAACAGAAAACCAATAATAGTTGCTGAATTGCATATTGATATCTTCAAAGTGTATGCTCAGGATAACACATACAGACATACAAGATTGATCGAATAACCAGTCATCAACTATTCCCTAGCATTAAGTGACATAATACAGTAGTAGAACCATGCTAGCCCTCCTGCACACATGTACATACATATATACATACATACATTTTTGCCTCTTTCTTTTCTCCTTTCCCTCATCCCATCTGTTCTTTGCTTTTGAACAGATTTCCGTCATGTCTCTTAGTTTATATTCCCATCCTCAGGTTCTTACACCAGGGACACAATACATTGCCTGCTCATGTACCACTGATTTATTTCACTTATGAGTATGGTTTCCAATTTTGACCATTTGCCTACAAAGTCCCCAAAACTGTCTTTCTTTCTAGCTGAATAATATTCCATTATATAAAAATGCCACAGTTTTTCAATCCAGTCTTCTATGGATGGACATTTGGGTTGCTTCCACAATTTGGCTATAACAAATTGTGCTGCTATAAACAGGGGTGCACATATATCAGACTGATATGATGTCTTCATATCTTCTGGGAAAATACCCAGAAGGGGAATAGCTGGTTTGAATGGAACCTCTAGACCTAGTTTGCTGAGAAATCTCCAAACTGCTCCCCACAGTGGTTACACCAGTCTGCATTCCCACCAGCAGTGTAATAGAGTCCCTATTTCTCCACAGCCTCACCAGCATTTGTTATTGGATGATTTTTTCATGCTGGCCAGTCTTACTGGGGTGAGATGAAATCTCAGTGTTGTTTTTATTTGCATTTCTTGAATGACTAAGGAGGTGGAACATTTTCTCATATATTTATTTGCCATTTGTATTTCTTTATCTGAGAAGTGGGTGTTCATCTCAGATGCCCATTTCTGCATGGGGTCTTTGAATTTGGACAGGTACATGTTTTTTAATTCTTTGTATGTTCTAGATAGAAGACCTTTGTCTGAGGGAGAGCCAGCTAGGATTTTTTCCCAATTTGTGGGTTTTCTTTCTACTTTGCTGGTGATTTCTTTAGATGTACAAAAACTTTTCAGTAGGATGAGGTCCCAGTTATTGATTCTTTGGAGTGCTTCCCTTGCAGTTTCATTTTTATTCATGAACTCTATGCCTACTCCTATGTCTTCAAGATTTTTACCTACCTTCTCTTCCAATAGATTTAGAGTTCCTGTTTTAATGTTGAGATCTGTGATCCATTTTGACCTGAATTTGGTGCATGGTGATAGACTTGGGTCTGTTTTCAGTTTTCGGCAAGAGGCAAGCCAGTTTTTCCAGCATCATTTATTAAACAGGCCTTCTTTTTTCCAGTGAGTTTCACTGACCCCTTTGTCAAATATTAGGTAGCTGAGTGGGTTTTTCGTTATGGCTGCATCTTCTAGTCTGTTCCATTGATCCTCAGGTCTGCTTTTGAGCCAGTACCAGGTTGATTTTATTACAGTAGCTTTGTAGTATAATTTCAGGTCAGGGATTGTCATACCACCTGACTTGTCCTTATTGCCCAGGATTGCTTTTGCTATTCTGGGTCTCTTCTGATTCCAGATGAATTTGAGGCATATTTTCTCTAGATCTGTGAGGTATGCTAACGGTAGTTTAATGGGAATTGCATTGAATCTGTACAACAGTTTTGGTAGTATGGCCATTTTCACAATGTTAGTTCTTCCTAACCATGAGCAGGGTATGTTTTTCCGTTTATTGAAATCCTCTTGGATCACTTTTTTCAGACTACTGTAGTTTTCACTGAATAAATCTTTCACATTCTTTGTTAGATTGATTCCTAAGTATTTCAATTTCTTGGTTGCTATTGTAAAAGGTATGGTTTCCTCAATTTCTCTCTCAGTCTGTTTGTTGTTCGTGTATAGGAATGCTATTGATTTTTTGGTGTTGACTTTGTATCCAGCTATGCTGCTGAATTTGTCAATTAATTCCAGGAGTTTTCTTGTGGAGTTTTGGGGGTCCTGCATGTATAGTATCATGTCATCTGCAAATAGTGATAGTTTGACTTCTTCCTTTCCTATCCTTATTCCTTTTATTTCTCTCTCTTCTCTGATTGCTCTGGCTAGTGCTTCCAGAACTATGTTGAATAGGAGTGGTGACAATGGACATCCTTGTCTTGTTCCTGACTTTCAAGTGAAAGTTTTCAGTTTTTGTCCATTTAGTATGATGTTGGCTGTTGGTTTGTCATAGATGGCTTTGATCAGATTGAGGTAGAGGCCATCTATTCCTATTTTTTCTAAGGTTTTTAACATGAATGCATGTTGGACTTTGTCGAAAGCCTTCTCTGCATCTATTGAGATGAACATGTAGTTTTTGTCTTTGACTGTATTAATATGATGTATTACATTAATTGATTTGCGAATATTGAACCATAACTGCATTCCTGGAATAAATCCTACCTGGTCGTGGTGTATAATTTTCTTATGATTCGCTGTAATCTATTTGCCAGTATTTTGTTGAGTATCTTTGCATCTATGTTTATTAGAGAGATTAGCCTATAGTTCTCTTTCTTTGTTGGGTCCCTCTCTGGTTTTGGTATCAGTATAATACTTGCCTCCAGAAATGTGTTAGGGAGAGTTGCTTCCTTTTTGATTTCATTGAAGAGTTTGAAGAGTGTTGGCATTAAATCTTCTCTGAATGTTTTATAGAGTTCTGCTGTGAATCCATCAGGGCCTGGGCTTTTCTTTGTTGGTAAGTTTTTAATGACGTTTTCAATCTCATTAATTGATGTTGGGTTGTTCAGGATTTTTACGTCTTCCTGATTCAATTTTGGTAATTTGTACCTTTCTAGGAATCTGTCCATTTCTTCTGAATTTTCTATCCTACGGGAGTAAAGATTTTCAAAGTAGGTATTAATGATCTTTTGGATTTCTGTGGGATATGTAGTGACTTCATCCTTTTCATTCCTTATTGCATGAATTTGAGTTCTTTCCCTTCTTTTTTTGATAAGGTTGGCTAGGGGTTTATCAATTTTATTTATGCTTTCGAAGAACCAACTCTTTGATTCACTAATTTTTTGTAGAGTTTTCTTCATCTCGATTGCATTAATTTCTGCCCTGAGTTTTATAATCTCCTCCCTTCTTTGGGCTCTTGGTTTGGCTTGTTGCTCTTTTTCTAAGAGTTTGAGGTGTAGCATTAGCCTATTTATTTGATCTCTTTCTGTTTTCTTTGTATATGAGTTCATTGCTATAAATTTCCCTCTGAGGACTGCTTTAATTGCATCCCACAGATTGTGGTAGGTTGTACTTGCGTTTTCATTTATTTCTAGGTATTTTTTAATTTCTTCTTTAACTTCTTGTGTGACCCATTGGTTATTCAGGAGGTTGTTGTCTAATTTCCACGTGTTTATGTGGTTTTTGGAGTTCTCTTTGTCATTAATTTCCAATTTCATTGCACTGTGGTCCGATAATATGCATGGGATAATTTGAATTCTTTTGCATTTAGGTAGATATGCTCTATGGGCTAGAATGTGGTCAATTTTAGAGAAAGACCCATGTGCAGCTGAGAAAAATGTGTATTCTGATGTTGTGGGGTGGAACACTCTGTATACATGTACTGAGTCCATTTGTTCACACTTTTGATTCAGGTCTGTTATTTCTTTGCTGAGTTTCTGTCCAGTTGACCTGTCCCTTTGCGTCAGAGGGGTGTTTAGGTCCCCTATTACAATAGTGTTGTTAGTTGTTTGATTTTTCACGTCTGTTAAGATTTGACTTGTAAAATGAGGTGCTCCATTGTTTTGTGCATAAATGTTTAGGATTGTTACCTCTTCCTCTTGCAGCCTTCTGCTAACTAGTATGTAATGGCCTTCTTTATCTCTTTTGATTGTTTTTGGTTTGAAGTTTACATTGTCTGCAAACATAATAGCTACCCCTGCTTTTTTCTGGGGACCTGTTGCATGGAGAATTGTTTTTCAGCCTTTAACTTTCAACCTGTGGATTTCTTTTTGAGTAAAATGTGTTTCCTGTATACAGCATATCGTTGGACTGTTTTCCTTAATCCACTCTTCCAATCTTTTCCTTTTGACTTGTGAATTGAGGCCATTTATATTAATGGTTATAATGGTCACATGTTGGCTTATTCTAGTCATGTTATTTACTTGTTGTTGTTTTCCTTCTTTTGCTGTCTGTTTACTTGTTCTCTTTAGGGGGTTATTTCTAGCGTTGTTCTTGGGATTGTGGTCTCTTTTTTCTCTGTCTAGAATATGTTTTAGTGCTTTTTGCAATGCTGGTTTGGCACTCATGAAGTTCTTCAGTTGTTCTTTGTCGTGGAAATATTTTATTTCTCCATTGAATTTGAAGGATAGTTTTGCAGGATACATGTCTGGGTTGGAAGCTCTTTTGTGTCAGAATCTGTAATATCTTGCTCCAAGCTCTTGTTGATTTCATGATTTCCGTTGAGAAGTCTGATGTGATTCTGATGGGCTTTCCTTTATAGGTGATCTTTTTCATTTCTCTAGCAGCTTTTAATATTGTGTTCTTTTGCTGGATATCTGGGATCTTGATTATTATATGCCTGTGTGTGTTTTTCTTTGGATTATGGATCTTTGGGGGTCTATATGCCTCACTTAACTGAACTTCAGTATCTTTTACCTTGTTTGGGAAATTTTCTGCTATTATTTCATCAAATATTCCTTTTATATCGTTTGTGAGATCTCCTGCTGTTTCACACAGTCCTATAATTCGAATATTGTTACGTTTTGCCTCATCTTGCAGCTGTTGGATTGACTTTTCTTGTGTCTTTGATGATATCATGAGATTCTTCC